>PVKC010023153.1:0-17375 GCA_004027635.1 Crocidura indochinensis
GAATGACCTGGATTTTGGTTCATGAACCAAGACAGAAAAATTCTTGATAAACCACGATTCTTTATATAAAATTCCTTGGCAGTTGTCACTGCGAATTTTCTGGTCTTTTCCTGGCTCTGAAAAACAATACTATAAATGTAGCTGCTGTCAATCATGGAAGTCTGTGTCAAGGTTATGCCAGGTCAGTTCTGGAAACCCAAGATCAGTGACTAAGGTGCTGATGGCAGGGTAGGTGGCAAATGTGAATGGAGAGAGTTTGAAATTTAAAAGCGGCTGTCACGGAAATATTAAGGCTAACAGGAAGCATGAGTTTTGAAAGAGAAAAGTGGGAGTGATAGCGATCAAGAAATTGAGGGCTACCAAAAATATGTTGTGATTTTATTAAAAAAAAATGTTCACAAATTGAACCTCAACTAAAAGACACTGTCCAAAAAAATTTCCACTTCCTATTCACTTTTCCCTTTATCGCATGCAAATCATTTCACAACCATCCCCGTGGTTTCCGAGTTGCACAGCTTCTGGTCCATCTCAACTGTTTCCCACTTCGCTGTTTGGCATTAAGTTTCCTGTTCATCACAACAGATTGGATACTATCAAAAAGGATGGCAGTTAAGTCAGCCAAAACCTTTAACAGGAAAATATAAGCTAGAATGTAAATAAAAGCAGCAGAAGAAAAGAGGTCAGTTTCCATCTCCAGATTCCCCATTTTGCCTACATGCCTTCCCTAGGACTGTTCAGAATACACGTGGTCAAAGCCAGAAAATTGTCATAAACCATTGAAAAACGATTCTTTTCCAAGCCATTTCCAATTTTACCACATATTTTGACAAATTAATAAGCTTATATGGAACTCTCTCAATGTCCTTTACTTGAATAAGAGGATATTATGCTCCAATTTTCAGTGCTAAGGATTAACACTTTTAAAATAATAGCAATATTTCTAGTAATTAATGAAGGAGTGTCATCTCTTTCATTTCCATGAGTCAGTCATTAGGGTAGTTCAACAGAAGTTGAGAATGCATGCGTGTAACTGAAGCAGTTGAATATTTCGATTTATAGTGTAAAATACACCTCAAAAGAATGTCTTCATGTTCAGTAACTTAATGGCAGAATTGTCAACCAGATTCATATCCATTCAGCTACTACAGGTATTTCCATTTCTAAAAAGATTTAAAAGCATCAAAGATTTGATTTACATAACTAAACCTAATCAGTCATCCTTTGGGGATGAAACAGATAAAATAACATTGATAACAGAATGGAAAAATTTTTATTAAATCTCTATAAAATGTCACTAGTATTTTTGTTAGTATTATACAAATAACATTAGAATATTATAATAACTGAAATATGAATCAGAGTTTTTACATTATTGAAATCAAATAGACCATGAAGTAGTAGAAATAATTTATGATTTTTGCTGTTTATTAAATTAATGTTAGTGGTCACATAGTAGAGAGAAATGTTCACAAAATCAGTAATCACACACTAAATAAATTGAAGCATCTTCCTGGAGTTAAATATTCTCATCAATTGTCCAACAAGTATAATTTATATAATTCTTCTAGAAAAAAATGATGTTCCTGAATCCATATAAATTATGAACCCGAAGAATTTGACTTTTTACTTGAATTTAGGGAATTGCTGTCCATTGTGCTGGTTTCCACAATGTCTCCAAGATCTTGCCCCGGCATCTTTTCTTTGTTTTTTGTTTTTTTTTTTTTTTTTTAACAAAAATTTGATTTGTGAATTTTTCATATTTCTGTTTTCAGACTTTCTGCTAATATATTCTCAACTTAATATATAAATTATCCAGTCTTCCTAAAGAGTTTAAATAATGGTGCCAACGAGACTCTACTTCAGGTTTTTTTTTTTTTTTTTTTTTTTTTTTTTGGTTTTTGGGTCACACCCGGCAGTGCTCAGGGGTTACTCCTGGCTCCATGCTCAGAAATTGCTCCTGGCAGGCACGGGGGACCATATGGGGCACCGGGATTCGAACCGATGACCCTTTGCATGAAAGGCAAACGCCTTACCTCCATGCTATCTCCCGGGCCCCAACTTCAGGTATTTTAATCTCTGCTACAACTAGACTTTTTGGTTCTTTTCACCTACAATTATACTAAGTCGACTTGAAATCAAGTGTTCCTAGCCCAGCTCTCATTCCTGAGTTTAATATTTAATAAAAACTTTTTTGAAGATCCTTCTTGTCTTTTCACAATGTCAGTGCCACTGTCTAAACTCATGATATTCTCTCTGCTCTCTCCATTTTGTGCTACTTCCTCCTTGTATAGATAGCATCACTGTTCATCTGGAGGGCAAGAAATAGAGCCGATTTACCATCCCATCCTCCTCCTGTGTGCTCAAAGACTCATTAAAATTAAATAGATCATTAAATACTAGAACAATTTATGATTTTTGCTATTTATTAAATTAATTTTAGTGGCCACATAGTAGAGAAAAATGTTCACAAAAACAGTAATCACACACTAAATAAACAGAAACATCTTCCTGGAGTCAAATATTCTCATCAATTGTCCAACAAGTCTAATGTATTAGAACTACCCATTTCTATCAGTTCTCTTTCTCTCAGTTCTGTTCAACTTCTCATCACCATCACTCCTTATTTTGGCTACTGTCATCTTTCTCATAGATTAGTGCAAAAAATATCTTAATGGATCTTCCTGCCTCAGGTCTAGCTTCCTTTTCAATCCATTTCCAAACCACCCTCAGAGTGATTCTGAAAGGTATAAATCTAACTTTAACATTTCCTTGTGGTAACTCTTAAATGGTTCCCTAATGCCCCCAGGTTAAGTCCAGTCTCTTTAATGAGATTCACATTAATGAGCTTCATATGGTCCTCCCTGTTTGATCCCTGACAGCTTCTCAGATGCCACTACTATCTTCACTATTATATTTGCCCTCGTTACTGAGGGAACATCTTATTCAGACCCTCAGACCCTCAGATGGATTATATTTTCTCTCCTTTCTTTGTGTCTTTGCTCCTTTTCTCCTCCACAGGGAGGCTTATTTTATATTGTATCCAATGAACATTGACTCTGAAAGGAGACTGCTTGGATGTGAACCTTGATTTCCAACTTTCCTGGGGCATTGATGATGATGAGATGATGATGATGTAGTAACAGTATCCATTATTATAGGAATGAAATGAACAGAAATGAGAACAGCAGCTAAAATCAAGTCACTACTAAATAAAGATCAGCAACCACACCACACTATATTCTCAGTTTAGGTATGTTATTTTCTAAGAATGTTTGCCTACATCAGGTTAGGTACCTGTCTTGTGTTTTTCCATAGCACAATGAATGTACCTTGGTGGAGATAGGTATTACTACATGGAAACTACTCCTCTTTTTGCAGCTATTCCTTGGTTGACTGATGATGCAATTTTGGACTTGGTATTAATGTTTGCATCATTGCCCCTGTAGCACCTATGATAGCATTGTTACATAGTAAGTGCTCAATGCACAATTCTGGAAAGAATGTGGGTGATTTGTAAATTATCACAGGTAGACTAATTTCCATATTAAAATATCTACATTTAAAAAATTGATATGAAATAAAAATGAGATGCAGTGTCTCTATTTCTCATGTATATTAAAAAGTGTTTATATTTAACTGTCTATTGTGTGGAATGGAGGAGATTAAATATCTTGTTGATTTTTTTACCTGTAAACAACAAAAGCTAATTGAGAAGACTCTTTTAAGTAGCTTCTTCACTAAAATCAAACTCTAAGGTCACTTCTATATGACCTGAAGAATCAAGTATTTCTATACTATTATAGGTCTTAATAGAGACAAGAAATAGAAAAAGAAAAGAATATGATTTTTAAAAGTGACACAACCTACAGACGTAGGGCTGAAAAAATAGGCAGGACTTAATTGTGAAGTACAAGTAAAAGCCTCTCCAATATATATCTGATTCTTCTTTCTCTTAGTCTTGTTAAAACCAAATCTGAGCACTGTCATTCTGTACTTTTAACTTCTGTTTCCATTTGCTTTCTGTTCTTGGGACTGCTGCTTCTCACGCTGATGACTGTGGTCTTAATACATTTTAAGAGCTGTTGATAGGAATAAGGCAGATGCAAGATAATTTCTACAGTAAAATTATCTTAAACCTGTGATATAAAAATATCTCTGAAAATTCTGTTTAATTTTTATTCATTTGTTTGCTCCAGTTAAAATTAGAAGAAAAAAAACATGTCTAGGAACAAAGATATTAGTTAGAAGGCCAGGAAGATTGTTCAAAGGGCAGGAAGGAATGATTTGCAAGTGGTAGGTCCAGGTTTGATTTCAGACTTTTCTTGGTTCTCTAAGCACTGCTGGGAGTGGCTACTGAGCGCTGTGTTTAGAGCATCCCCTCATCCACTCCTTCCAGTAATGCCACTCAGCATAGATAACAGTATCATATAGGATTGAATAAACTGTGTTCTATTTAAAAACAAAATAAAAGGCAAGAGACATTTTTACCATTAAGGGAAGGGAAAAATAAGAAGACAGTTTGAATGGTTATAATTTATGTTTTCTTTATCAATCACTTTAAATATTTTCCAATGAGTTAGCCCTAATATTTAAAAGATATAACTATTGAAGGAATTGTAAGGAAACTGTTTTTTAGAAACAATATAATTTGCTGGTAAACTTAAGAAAAATGCAAAGTATATGAGGTTTAATAAATAAATACACAAAACAGAAAAATGACTACAAAAGGTCTGGAATCTTACTGAGTTGGAAATAAATCAAGATACAAGACAGTCAAGGTCTTAGTGAGGCATTGATTATGTTTTTCATCACTCTTTATAACTGGAATGATTTCTTATCTCATAGCTATTATCTTTTGCTTTTACAACTTCATAAGTTTTTATTATAAGAAAAGCAGTGAGAATAGCTTAACGAACGTGTTATATATAATGTATATATGTTCGTAATGTTTGTAATGTGTGTGTATATATATATATATACATTACAACAATCATTATAATGAAATAAAGCACAGCCCTACCATATATAATCATTCATGGTCCTGAAAATAAAGAGAAGGGTCACTCTGACATAACAACTGGACTGTTTATGAAGATATAGTCAGGTCTGGGAGCCCATGAAGGGATAGAAAAGATGATGAAGCTAGTAACAGAGGAAGCTGTTTTCATCACCCAGACAAAAACTAAAGAAGATAGAATAGTTATTGAAACCTGAGAGGTTTCTGTGAAGAGTGGTATTCTTGTGAAGGGAGTCATCTTAGCATCTTGACATAGAGGGAACCATGTCAATACATGCTCTAACTATTCTTTTCCTCCTGTTAAACTTGGACCTCCTATATAGTTGAAGTCAAAGGTTTCAGAGGTTAAAGGGTCTGTGAATGTCAATTTCCAAGGGAACAAAATAGGGTGAAAAGAAAGAAAGGTATAGATACAGGACAAAGAAGATAGTCAACCTATAATAAGCCAAATAAATGACATATTTATAAATTAAAAATGTAATGTATTTTTTCAAACTATAGATTGAAAGTAATTAATAAATAATACAATTAGCTTAGTACTGATGAACATTTTAAAAATGAAACAGAATTCATTTAAATATTTATTTATATGCTAAATAAAAGGTATTTATATGTTAATGTGTAAATGTACATATATGAATGCATAGGAGTATCTAAATACACCCTGATTTTTGTTTCTTACTGTAGGTAAAAAATATGACTTATAAAATAAGAAATATATTTTATAAATAAGATTTTATAAATATGGTATAAAATATGACTTAATTAAAATGAGCTAAGACTTTGAATATATATTCCTCTCCAAATATCATGTATAAATAAGCAACAAACACATGAAAAGATGTTCAATATATTAATCTTTAAATGAATACAAATAAAATTCATATTGAGCCATTACCTGTTACCATTAGTGTAATCAATGTAAAAATCAGCATAAAACAAGGATTGATGTAGATGTGGAAAAATTGTAACTCTTGTGCTTAAAAGAATGTAAAATGGAACTGTAAAAAGGCCTTGTGTTTTGAAAAACTGCAGTGATCCCTCAGAAAATTAAAAATTGAATTATAATATGTGATACAGTAATAATTCTCTGTACATCTAAAAACAGATGACTAAATGCAGTATCTTTCAACAATGGAATATAAATCAGTCATTACAAAGAAAAAAACTGATTCTGATATAATCTATGATATAGGTAAATCTTGTGGACAATGGATAAGTAAAATAAATTCGTCACACAAAGAAAAATATTTTCTAATTCTACAAACGTGTAAAAGTTTAAAATAATCAAATTAACAAACAGCAGAAAGTGAAATCATAGTTGTCAGTGGCCAAGAAAGGGAAGAATAGTTGTTAATGAGTGTAAACTTATGACTTGTTAAGATGAATGGTTTCTGAAGATTGGTTGCATACTATAGTGAATGAATTTAATACTACTGATTTCTCATTTCTCTCTTTCTCTCTCTCTCTCCTTTTGTGGCCAATTTCTTTCAATGTAAAGTCAAAATTGGTTAAGATGAGATTATAAGAAGATATTACTTCCCTACCTTTCCATATCTAATGAATAGTTTGACTTTCTATCTCCAGAACCTCTTAAAGTGTGGTTGCATTTATATATAAAGTATTTAAGGAGATAATTTAAATGAAAATAAAGCTATTAGGGTGGTCATTATTCCAATCTAACCTAGTGTTCTAATAAAGATAGGAAATTTGCTTATATAGTGGTACCAGGGAAACATCCATACTCAGAAAAGGAGCTGTGAGGAAAGTGGGAAAAGATGCAAAGCAAGCCAAGGAGAGAAGCCTCCGGAGAAACAAGTCATGTTTACTCTTTACAAGCTTAGATCTCTTAGCCTCTAGAACTATGAGAAAAATTTAAAAAAGAAAAAGAAAAATTTAACTCTGTGTTCTTAGATATCTTAAGCACTGTATACCTATTGTATAGACTTTTGAGTCTGAGGTCACTAGATAGTAAACACATGTTTGCATGCCTTATTTGCTTTATTTAGTGTGATAATTGTTTAGAAGAAAGCTTTTAAAGTAGGAGTGTGAATTCTTGAAACTTACTTATTTAAATGTATGTATAACAATCTTGAAAATAAATCTATTAATTAACTTTTGTGTTCTTACTAGAGTACTGGCAGGATAGATATTTCTAATGTAAACAAAATATTATTATTCTTATTTTACAGATGAGGAAATTAAACATCGAAGGCATCAAGCTGATTAAGTACCTAAACTTTCTAATACATAATTTAATTGCAATAGGACTTGAATCGGGGAAAATTATGTTTAGTTTTTAACTCTAGCTACTGCTAGTATCTGCAAATGATATTTAATAGGAAACAACCATGGGGCAAAAGGTTTTTTAGGTAATAGGAAGAAAATATATTTTTATAAGACAAATTGCAAACATTTCTATTCTTGTTGAAAGTGGAAAATGGACAGATTCATCAAACCTTTCTAAAGTTACTTGTGGTTGTTTTGGGGCTTCTTCACAGTATTCTTTAAAGTCAACTGTATTAAAGGATAATTGACAGAAGACAAATGTACCTACCCATTTAAAGTGTACTCTGAGTTTTGACAGGCATATCCATTTATAAACCACATTAAAATTAAGACAGGACTTTCAATCATCCTTAAATTGTCAAATGTCTCTTACTGATAAGTAAGCTGATAAGCTTCCCTGGTACCTCCTAAAATCTCCCCTTGTCCATAGTCCCACTAGTACTATCCCAATTCCAGGGAAGTTTCAGGAAAGCATTTATTTGCTTCCTATTAGTATAAATATCATTTGTGTTTCTGGAATTTCATACAAATGAAATTATCTTTGAGTTATTATTGTCTAAGTAATTTTAGTCAGCAATAAATATATTTTATTTAATTATAAAGAGATAACAATTTAATTTTAAAATTTAGTCATGACATCAGCTTAATATTTAATGGCTGGATATGTTTAATATTAAGAATATACTCAATTGGTTTCTGTGTTCACTCATTGAAGGACATTTAAACTTTTAATTTAGTATTTAATTTAATCTAAATTGTTTTGGATTTGGGCCACACTGGTGGTGTTCAGGGCTTGCTATTGGCTCTGCACTTAGGGATCACTCCTGAAGGGGTCTGAGGACAATATGAGGTGTGAGGGAAAGAACCTGAGACAATTCTGTGCAAGTTAAGCACCCTAACCACTGTACACTTTCTTCAGTAACACATTTAACCTTTTTGTTTTGGTTTTGGCTCCAGCCGTGCTCAGGGGTTACTCCTATCTCTGTGCTCAGGGAACACTCCTAGTAAAGTGAGGGAGACAGAACCTGGGCCAGCCACGTGATTGGCAAACGTCTTAGCTGCTGTGCTGTCACTGGGGCCCAGATTTAAACTTTTTAATCTCAGCTTTTCATGATCATAAATAAAACAGCTCAACATTCAGGTACATATGTTTACATGGGCATATACTTTTATTTCTCTTGAATAATTACTTAAGAGTTAGATTGCTGATTGTAGGTGCATGTTTAACTTTATAAGAAACTGTGTGCCTTTTAAAAAAACATTTTTGCATCCAACAACTCTATATGAGAGATAATCGATTCACATTGTCATCAGCATTTGAAGGTTTTGTTTGCTTTATTTTATAATTCATTTTAGTGGATTTTAATCAATTTTGCTTTTTCTTCATTGTGACTATCATTTGCTTAATGATTAATAATGAAAATATCTTTGTGTGCTTATAGGCCTATGTATATATTTCTTTGCTGGTCTATCCAATTTTATGTTGATTTTAAGTTGAGTTTATTTAATTATTACTGAATTTTAGAAATTTTTTTGCTATAGATAAAACTGTTCTATTAGGCATATATTTAAAAATATTTTCAGTTTTCAAATGCATTTCCATTTTACTAATTGAACATTTAGAAGAGTTTAATTTTGACAAAGTATTAATATTTTTCTTTTATAGTTATTGATTTTTGTGTCTTTTCAAAAAATCATTATCTAATGGAGTCTAATCCCTTCATACATTAGAATTTTCGAATCATATTTATAAATCATTTGCATTGGAATAGAATATATAAAATAAAACATTAAGGGGCTGGGCGGTGGCGCTAGAGGTAAGGTGCCTGCCTTGCCTACGCTAGCCTAGGATGGACTGCGGTTAGATCCACCAGTTTCCCATATAGTCCCCCACGCCAGGAGCGATGTCTGAGCGCATAGCCAGAAGTTACCCCTGAGTGTGGCCCAAAAACCAATAAATAAATAAATAAATAAAACATTAATAAAATTAAAAGTAATCATACGAAATCATGGTGAATAGTTAAAAACTTAAATTAGCAAATCGAATATTCTTTTGAATGTACAAATTACCAAAATTAGTGATTGTTTCCACAAAATGCAGCCCCTAGCAATCATTAAATTATCTCAGGTAAATTGTAGATCATCACTTGAACCAATCCTATAAGGTTGCACACACACATATATATATATGGCAAAGAATAAAATGAAAATAAAAATAAACCAAAATTAGAATTCAAGCAAATATGATGCAAATTTGATTAAAAATTTGCTAAATAGGTATATCAAGAGATAATTGAACTAAATTATATATTTAGAATTTTATGACTACTTTTATGATTATATAAATATAGTTCATTGTATATATTTTATTTGAAAACATCAGTCATTTTGAATTTGATAAACAAAATTTTTCAAGGGTTTATCATAAAAGACTTGAAATAGAGTGATATTGAGAACAATCAATATTTGAATGGAGAAGCAACAGCTTTGCAGAAGAACATACAAGGGTTTTATTTCCTTCTAAGTTGGAGCTTAGAGAAGATAACTTTGAAAGTCGAGGCCATATTCATGGTGCATCTTTGCAGTATAGGGTTTTGATGTAGGGAATAAAAGAAGAAACCTTTGTCCATTTCAAAACTCAACTTGAACTGAACATTTCTTTACCTTCTGAAATGTTCAGTTAAGTGCTTTTGCACTTCAATTTTCCAGCCTGGACCAAGACCAGAAATGCCAAAATGATATGAGAAAGGCTGTTCTTACTGTTTTTCTGGCTGAAATTGGAAGAGAAAGTGCCAGCAATCTTGTGAGAAAGCCTGTTCTTGAAAGCTCTGCAACCCAGTTTGCAGAATCAAGGGGTTTGGATAGTTCAGCTGAGTTTGGCTGTGTGTCCTGGTGTGCTTATCTGAATAACACCCTGTAGAAGCATTTGTTTGATCAAAGTCAACCATAGAATACTTTGTATACTTCTCGAGACATCTTAACCATCATGTGTGCCCATCAGATAAACTGTTAAAGGCTAGCTGAGTGCTGCCAAATTGAAGTGTTGAGTGCTATCTCTACAAGTAGGTTTCAGATTTCAACCTGAAAATAATATTCAGAGCAATCATTTTTATAAAGTGTTCATAGAATTGACTCCAGATATATCATAACCATTGGAATTGAGAAGACAGTAGAAATAATTTAGTGTGACTCTTCATTTTAGGCTTTGAAAATTTTAGTTTCCAAAAGAAGAGGTTATCTATCTACTATCATGTAGCACCTTAGTTTAATCTGGAAATGGATTTTCTTCTCTCCTACAACATAACAAGACGAGGACTAAGCAATAGTGCCTATCATCTATAATCCCCAAAGAAGCTGTAAAATAAGTGGATATAGTGAAAAGGACAAAGGAATTACCTTAGGTGTCTTGAAATGGAAGACCAGCATATTATTATTCAGGGTTGGTGTGCCAAACAATGTATTCAGATCTATTTGCCTCATTCATTGATAATGTTGATTTTACTATACCTTAATTTTTTGAATAATATTACATGCCAGTTTTTTCCTTTTAAAAACATTTTAAGACAAAGTTTGCACGTAAGAAAGTTACTAGTGTAAGGACTTCATTGAGATTGATATGGGCAGTGGGGAAAAACTAATCAGATACTAAAAACAGAAAGTACAGGAAGAGGTGTTATATGTAATATATATAAATATAACATATACAAATATAACATACATGATATATATAAATGCAGGACACTGTAGGTTAGAGGCAGATGGTGGTGCAGATGGATAAAGTGTGCAGGCAGATGGAAACACCTAAAACTGGTGGATGGACAATGCTAGTAGAGAGACAGACAGATATATAGTAATGGAGCAACAAACAGTCAAAAGAAACATAACTGAGGTTTCTTGAGGCAGTGGGGAGGAGGATGAGAAAAATATCTCTGGTGGAAGGAAGTGAGGTTCTGGTGGTGGGTGCGTTGTTGGAATGACCCATGCATGAAATGATTATTAAGAGTATCTCAAGCCAGTTTATATCAATAAAAATGGAGGAAAAGAGAAAATAGAGATAAAGTAGTGTGGGGAAGAGAGTGGTAGGGATATGGAGTGGGTAGCAGATTATAGTTTAAAATTTTACAAAGAAAAAGTGAATACTGTCAAAATTTTTATCTCAACAATCTGACTTCTGCTGGTATCCAACCCGACTCTAAACTAAATAATCAGTTATAGCTATTTTTTTCTGTATACTTTCTTCTATTTTGAAAGTTAGGATAGAACAGTATGCCATTATTTGGAAGTGCCATAATTTTTAAGAGCAATTCTTTATTGATGAACTTTTAGATTGTTCTAATGTTTCTCTGCACTAATGTTAATTGCTGCCATAAATAACACTGCACATTCATGATTTTATCCATGTATGAATCTGTAGAAAAAACTTAGAACTGCTGAGTCAAAGAGTGTATGCATTTGTAATTTCAATAAATATTGCCAAATTGCCTTCCAGAATGATTATACCTATTTACACTCCCACCAGCAATGAATCACTGTTCCCGTTTTGCTGCATCTTGCCAACCCCAAGGGTTGTCAAATTTTTGGATTTTTACCAACCTGATAGTGAAATATGGTATCTTGATGTAGTTTTAATTTGCATATTTCTATGTAGGAGTTATTTGAGCATCCTTTCATAAGTGTATGAGTCATTCTTATTTTCTTTACTGTGAACTATTACTTTCCTAGTAGGTTTTTTTTCTAATAGGATTTTAAAAATAATTTTAAAATCTATCATCTCTTTGTCAGTTAAGTTTTGTTTTATGCCTGTATTGTCCATACAATAAACTGAAAGTATTTGTCCCAGGTTTATTGTTTGTATTTTTACTTAAAACGGTTGTCTTAACGACTTAAAGTGTGGACAATTGAATGAATCTTTCATGTTATTTTACCTGCACATAGTTATAAATAAGAATAGATGTGTGTGTGTGTATGTGTGTGTGTGTGGTGTGTGTGTGTAGATTTTAAGATTCTAATTTTTCTTCTAAGCACACAATTGACACTTTTGAAGTGCCATTCAACAACTGAATGTGAAGAGGCCAAATCATCCTGTAGACAGGAGAAGGGTATGAACAAATCCAAAGGAGGATCCTAGTGTTGCTTACTTTACACAGTACCTGAATATTGACATTAAAGATAGAAAAATTGACACTATGAAAAAATTCGACACTATGGTTTAAAGATACACAATTTGGGAATGAGGGCAAAGTAATTGGACATTCAAGTAACAGATAGAGATGACTTTGATCTAATTCTATACATACTGAATCAAAGCAGAAAGATAATTATATAGCTATGAACACAGTGATAAGGAAGTAGGAAGAAGGAATGAGTGACTATGGTTACCTATAGTAATCACTAGACCCTGTTTTCATTTTATTTTTATGTTGTTTTATTTTATTTTAATTTTTTGTCATAGCTAACCAAGTTTAGGAGTGTCCCTGGAAAAGTTTGGGGGCCATATGGGGTATCAGGTTAGACTTAATGCAAAACAAGTGCCCTGCTCATTGTACTCTGCTCAGCCTCTCTCTGTCTATTTAGTGCAGAAAAGAGAATCTGCTCTTGGTTTCACAAGCAAAAGGAATTCAATTCAGGGGCTTGTAAATTCACAGAATCATTGGGAGAGAGTAGAGGGGTAGATCTCAAAGAGTGACTTCCACTTGTAGTTTCTACTTGTTCCTTCCTTTGTTCTAGAAAGTTAGAGAGGTCTCTGTGACAAGTGGTTTCCATAATGGCTACCTTTCATCCAGATGCCCTTAAGAACAGAAAGAATTCAGGCCTGGTCATTACCAGCATATGTGAATATCAGTAGATTTGTCAGCTACAGCTATCTGGAAGATAGTTTCTCTTACAAGTTGAATTTGTTAAATCTAAAATGCTCCTAGAGTGCCAAAGTACATATTGGAACTGTAGTTTTACTATTTCTACATTTGTAAATCAGGGGGTAGAAATGGGTGTTAAGAGTTTGGGGCCAACGAGATAGTACAGAGGGTAGTACATATGCCTGATATATGACAGACCCAGGTTCTATCACTGGTGCCTAATATGATTTCTGGAGCTCATCAGGAGCAATTCCTGAGAATAGTACAAAAAGTATGACACGAGCATTGTCAGGTAGAACCCACAAATAAAAGCACAAAAAAGAGAATTAATACACAATTTCAGTCACCTTGGTAAGAATTCAACAGAGAGTAAGGGTGCACCAGCTTATGTACACACTAAATGAATATATTGGTTTGGGTTGAAGAAGCCTATTTGGATTATGAAAAATAGGCTGCTCAAGAAACCCTACAGTCAGGAACTGTTGACAGTTGAAATCTGATGCATGAAGACAAAGGGATAGAAAGCAAAAATAGGTCTGGGAGAGCTACTGAAAGAGTAATCAAGGGTGTTGAGAAAATTGAATTACCTTTCTGTATAATATAATGAGTGCAATAATGATAGAAATAATAATGAAATAGTAACAAAGTCTAAAAATATATCTGCGCAAAGTGTTAAACTACAAAGCCCTGACTACTAGTGCAAGCAGTAGATGCTATATTATTCTTATTTCTTTTTTTTTTGGGGGGGGTCACACCCGGCAGTGCTCAGGGGTTACCTCTGGCTCCATGCTCAGAAATCGCTCCTGGCAGGCACGGGGGACCATATGGGGCACCAGGATTCGAACCGATGACCTTTTTGCATGAAAGGCAAACGCCTTACTTCCATGCTATCTCCCGGGCCCCTATTGTTCTTATTTCTATACAAGAAAATAAGGTTTAAAAATTTAACAATTTGTTCAAATACTTTATGAGCTAATAAAGCTGGAATTTAATCTTTCTTCATTCTGTCCACTTACTTCTTTCTTTTCTCTTTCATTCTTCTTGTCTGTAACTTAGAATTTCTATTCTGTTGCGGTCTTTGCTTGCACAGCCAAGAAAAGAATTCTTTTCCTCAAGGAGGCAGTAGCCTTCATGACCAATATTGAATAGAATTTTGAGATATTATGTGACATATGTTTCCCAGAACTATATTAGAGAGTGGGTTCTGTTAAGCAGTCAAACATTATTATCTTGTCTGGAAAGTCTCTCTCTCTCTCTCTCTCTCTCCCCTCTCTCATGCACACACACATCCACACACACACACCCGCTTGTCCATGCACCTCCATGAACACACACAGATTAGGCAAATTCTTTTTTTTTTTTCTTTTTGGTTTTTGGGCCACACCCTGTTAGCATGTGCAAGGCAAGCACCCAAGCGCTTATGCCACTGCTCCGGCCCCTGAGTTACTGTCTTAATGTTAAAAAAGTGTGAACTGTGAGCACACCTTAGCTGGTGATGCTGTCTTTTCATTTCAATTATTATTGGACAAACATTCTTTTTTTTTGGGGGGGTGAGGGTTTGGGCCACACCCAAGTGACACTCAGTGGTTACTCCTGGCTATGTGTTCAGGGATCTCTCCTGGGATGCCCGGGATCAAACCGAGGTCTGTCCTGGGTCAACCACTTGCAAGGCAAATGCCCTACTGGTGCACTATCGCTCCAGCCCCAGATTAGGCAAATTTTTATAATGCAGCGTGGAATCTAAACAGAGACTTTCAGAAATCAGCTGCAGCTGTCTACAAGGTGTTCCTTGTGGTAAATAGATCATATAGATTTTATATAGAAATGCTTTTATGTATAAAGGCTCCAGGATTTGACTCTTGGGGGAAAAGAAAATAAAAGAATAAAAATGACTACAAAACGATCTGTCGGTTATTAAAGTGAAGCAAACTATATAGAATACATGGCATTTGCCTGTAGAATAGATAGACTGAGCATTTTGGTTCTTATGTTGGTTTTCAGCTGCCAGTGATTCTTGTGGCAACAATCCAAAATTTTAGGACACTACCACATTTTAAAGTTTTTCTAATGAATCATAATAACATTTCTGAGGTTACATCAAGTTGTGTTGAATGGCATTTTTAGCAAATTGTGTCACTTTGTGAAATTCCAAATTTTACAAAATTTCTTGTGCCAAAAAATAATCAGTGAAAATGATTTTGTGTGAAACTTTCTGAAAGCCAAGTTTAGCTGATTTTGCTAAACAGCACAAGCAAACAATTTATTCAATCTTTCTCCAAATCTTTTTTCTGTTGCTTCATTTTTGCTTCCAGGTCCCCTTCTTTCCCCCATTTCCAAGCTTCTTTCATTCTGTTTACTGGCCTTTGTTTCTGCTCCTATTTCATCTTTAACATCATCAGCCCTCCCCATATGCCTCCACCCTTAGCTATACCAAGCCTTGGGCTATGGTTTTGGGCTGAGGGTCACAGAGGTCATGGATTTTCCACCAAAGAAAAAAGGGGAAGAAAAGAGTGATTTCTTTTGCTCTCTTTTCTGCCCTTAGTGCTTAGAAATTTGTGTGAGACTATAACAAGTCTTAACTACTGTGGTATTGGGACTAACACAGTATTTGGAATATGATAGGAGAACGTTATACTGAAGATAAAAGAATATCTGTCTTCCATGCCTGAATTCATGTTTTGAGACTTTACATGTGGGAGTTTTGACCAGTTAAGTAGATTCAGTGGATTGAAACTGCCCTAACTTTTTCCCAAAGAGGAAAACACTGGAAGGGAGTGGAAACAACATGTGTTTTGTGATCAGAGTTTCTGGATTGGACCAGGATTCTCAGAGTTGGGAATCCTGTCTTGCCAGCCACTTAATCTTCCTAAGTAGTTCTTGTTACCAAATAAGGAATCTAGCAACTGCCACAGCTATAACTGTATTGCAGTAACAATGCTGTTATCATTAATTGAATAAATACTATGTACCCAATATTCTGGGAAGTACTTAGATGCGTCATCTCAACCCCTTTTATAACACTAGACAGTAGTTTGTTATTTTCCTCTTTTGGATAGACGATTGAGGTAAGAAAATATAAAAGATAAATGTTTTGGGAAACGCACATGGCAGAGTTTAATGGTTAGTCATGATTCTGTGCTTAGGAGTCGCTCTTAGTAGTGCTTGAGGTAATATGAGGTGCACAGGTTGGAAGTAGGGCCTCATGCACACAAAGTATGAGCTTCAGTCTATTGAGTTATCTCTCTGTTCAGAATTTGAATTCTTTGAACCACTACACTGAGAAGATATGAGGACTGCAAAATCTGATACAGAATAAACCAAATATAGGAAGCTGTGTTTTATTTTGTAAGGATAGAAATTCCAGAAGGCATATAGAAAGTACCAGTTCTTTATCAGGATTTCTAAGAGTTTTCTCTGCCTTTATGTGTACACACAGTTGGACCAAACGATGGCGGTTGAAGTCTATGATCCAAATCACAGGAGATATCAAATTACCAACAACCATCTCTTTTGGCCACATAGAAAATTTGGTAAACCATCTAGAAAATATAACAAATTGCAACTAGGGCACTGTCTGGTCTCAGATCAGAGATTGTAGAAGGTGATCATGCCCAGCAGGAACAGGAAAGGGATATGGGATAAATCAGAAACATATTGCTGCTGATCACTCTTAGTGGTATTCCGTCAGAAAGCCACAGAAGCTTACGGTGACTGCAGCAGAAAAGCCACGTAATTACAGGACAGCTCTAGATTCTAGCCGCTTGTGGCTTTTGTGTGTGGTTTGTGATTTTGAGTTGTATCACAAGGGTAATTGTGTCATATTAGCCAATGTGCTAATTTCTACTTGCTTAAAGACCATTTGATTTGTAGAAAATGATGCTTTCAAGTACATTGTTTTTTTTTTTTTTTGGTTTTTGGGTCACACCCGGCAGTGTTCAGGGGTTACTCCTGGCTCCATGCTCAGAAATTGCTCCTGGCAGGCACAGGGGACCATATGGGGCACCAGGATTCGAACCGATGACCTTTTGCATGAAAGGCAAATGCCTTACCTCCATGCTATCTCCCGGGCCCCGCTTTCAAGTACATTCTTAGTAACTCATCTTTGGGTGGGATTCTTTTTTAAACCACAGAAAGCCAGCAAATCCACACAAATATCTGATGAGCATATGTTGTTCTTTTTTAGGAAGATAATGAATTTTTAAAAAATATCATTG
>PVKC010023154.1:0-17386 GCA_004027635.1 Crocidura indochinensis
CTGCCTTAAATGTAATTAGGTGAAAAGTCTTTATCCCAGATTTTATTGCCTATGAAAAATCAATACTAACACTTTTTTGGAAGCTATGATCTGGGAAATTTGCCTCTAATGGAAGAAACTTATCTAGCCCTTATCTAAATTTTATCCCTAACCAACTTGCAATGTAACTAATAACATGAAACCCATACTGTTTTTAAACTAAGAGCACACAATCAATTTCCTTACTGTCTACCCTAGACACAGAAGCACACACTGCTTTAAACCCCTCTCTCATTCGGCCTGATTGACTGACAGAGCCTACAACCCACTGTCCCTTATTATAAATATTCCTTTCCACCTACATAAACTGAGTGACACTCCGGAAGTGACTGGTGTGACCTTCCTTGTGAGTACTCTAGAGGCCCAGGATTTAACCGCACCAGTAAATTCTTCAACTTCGGATCTGACTTCACCAACATCATGTACAATGCTGATATCCTTTTTGTTGTAGTTGGAGCAGGACTGAAGAAGGAAGATGAGCCTATGTTCTCACTCAGCAGGTAGTGCCTGTGTCTTGCAAGCAAGCATCCAGGTTCAATTCCTGAATCTCATGGTCCCCTGACTCCTGAGTGCAGAGCCTAGAGTAACCCTGAGCATCAGTATTTGTGACCCCAAAGTCAAATAAGGATGACAAATGAGTAAAGACAAAAATAAACAATGTAAGCAATACTCACCAGTAAAAATTCATGAGTATCTGAAAAAGAGTGACTCTGAACAGCATTATTTTATTGAAGCTGTGGTGGCCTGGTACTGATGGGTAGGTGGTGTATGTAAAAGAACTTTGCTGATTTATTTCCTAGCATATCTTCTCCAGTGTGATGACATTCCCCTTCCCCTTCTACATCTCTCTGAGACCAGGTGAGCTCTACTCTGTGCAACAGCTGGTCCAAGCCCAGAAGTGTGAGAATTCACTTTTCTGCTTTGGAATGTATTTAGGAGCTAATGGCTGTTCTTTAGAACTCTGGCCATAAATAGAGTGGCATCAAGTTCTTCATTTTGGTCAATTTCTGGAATTTTTTGTTCTTGAAGCTGGTACCCTCAGACTCTATCTCTACCAACCTAAAAGCTAGTGTGGAATTTTACAGGGGATTGGAGGGAAGATTTAATCTCTGGTCACTATAGGGCTGCTGTGTCCAAATGAGGCTGGAGAGAACCAAGAATCAAGACAAAGGTCCCCCTGGGGGTCCATGAAAAGGGCCCTAGACTAAGACAAGACCAAATTCTAGTAAAATAGTTTTGTTTTGTTTTGTTTTTTGGATGTTGCTTTTTGTCTCATACCTGGCAGCACTCAGGAGGTTCACTTGGCTCAACACTCAGAAATCGCCAATGGTAGGCACAGGAGATCATATGGGATGCCATATTCGAACCATAATCCTTCTGAATGAAAGACAAATGCCTTATCTCTATGCTATCTCTCCGGCCCATAAAATAGTTCTTGAGACAGATTAAAAGTTTAGTTATTTTCGGGACCGGAGAAATAGCATGTAGGTAAGGCATTTTTTCATGCAGAAGGTCATTGTTTCGAATTCCAGCATCCCATATGGTCCCCCAAGCCTGCTAGGAGCTATTTCTGAGTGTGAATCTATGAGTAATCCCTGAGTGCTGCCGGGTGTGCCCCAAAACCAAAAAAAAAAAAAAAAAAACGTTTAGGTACTTTTCCACTCTCAGCTAAAGCAAAGGGAGTTAACTCATGTCCACTCTAAGCCAAGGCAGAGGAAATTAACTCAAATAAAACCATAAAATGTAACCTCTAAAAAGGAATGCAGGGATGTTAAGAACCTATTATGTTAGATAGAGAAACTAGGTGGTTCTGGAATGTTTCACCAGATAAGGTCTCCATAACAACCAAAGTTGATTCAGATCAGTTGAGACCTTTATTTTATAAAATAATGTGCTTTGTGCACAAAATGAGATAAGCAACCATGTATCTGATGAAAGATATAGGACAATCCTGTATGCTGTGAAAGTTGAACTTTTGTATTATCCAATGAAATCTTGGTCCTGTTAATGCTTTTAATGTCTATATATAAATTAGCTGAGATTTTGCTCCAAGGTCCTGGTCAACTTCAGTGATTGAATGAGACTTGAACTTCTGGTAGTCAAACAAACTCCATTTTGTGTCTTGCACTATTGGAGGTGGTATCTGACTCAGTGCCAACCCAGACCCTTACAGGCCAGTTGGACTTCATGGTGCTTGGGATGGAAACTGGTAAACCCGTGTGTAGTTCCTAAGCTTTACAGACTGAACTACCTCTTGGATCCCATTGAAGTACTCATGTAAATAATCTTTGCTTATCCTCTCCTCCATCCTGCATTAATTAGTATTCTTAATAAAGGCAACCCTAGGGGGCCGGGCGGTGGCGCTGGAGGTAAGGTGCCCGCCTTGCCTGCGCTAACCTAGGACGGACCGAGGTTCGATCCCCCGGTTCCCCATATGGTCCCCCGTGCCTGCCAGGAGCAACTTCAGAGCGAATAGCCAGGAGTAACCCCTGAGCGTCACTGGGTGCAGCCTAAAAACCAAAATAAATAAATAAATAAAATTAAAGGTAACCCAGACACTCACGTGATTTGTTAAACTCTGGTTACACAAAGTGGCAGTGAATGTACCAGTGAAAAGAAGCTTGGCTGACTCAATGAGATCCAATATGCTGCTTAACACCCATGCTAGAATTCTGACTTTGATATTGACTGGAATTTCGACTCTAATTTCTTGTGCAAAACTGCAAGATGAGAACTCCAATAGAAAAACCCAAACAGACCAACATTCAGTTTTTTTTACACTCACAGATCCAAAATGGGTATTTATTTAGGAATGTGTCATCAGAAATTCCCCCTATCTGACCCGAGGTCATAAATATGCTGGATGTAGACATAGTTGAAATGTATTTTGAAACGTTTCCTTGTGTGTTGGAAGAATGAAAAAGATCAGTCATCAAATATTTGCTAAATGTTAGGTCCTTATGCAAACTGCAAGTCTCCTGAAATCTTGACTATGCATTGCTTTCACTTGTACTTATGCAGGAACTGTTCATTCATGGCATTAAAATGTTTCATTTAGCCGGGCAGTGGCGCTGAAGGTAAGGTGCCTGTCTTGCCTGCGCTAGCCTAGGATGAACCGCGGTTCGATTCCCCTTTTTCCCAATGGTTCCCCAAGCCAGGAGCGACTTCTGAGCACATAGCCAGGAGTAACCCCTGAGCGTCACTGGGTGTGGCCCAAAAACAAAAAAAAAAATGTTTCATTTGTTTAGTGATTTACAAAAACTCATTGAGTTTCCTTACATTATATTTCAACATCAATCCTACACTGTGACAGCTGCCATCATCAGTACTCCCATACTCCCTCATGATCCACCTCACCCCATACCTTTCTGCCACCATCATAGGCACAAAACAGTGTTCTGTGGTTGTTTTCAGGTCCAGGGTGGAAAAACAAGAACTTGCTATTGAACTAAAGCAAAGCACAGCTTTACTTGTCCACCCGCAAGCCCCAAACTAATTTGGGTCTCTGTCAGAAAGCAATGCAGCCCCTACCCCATGAGATGCAATTAAGTTTGCATATAATTTTTAAGAAAAGGCAACCTTAATCTGTTAAACGTGAAACTAATTTGCAAATGTCTTGGGGATTCTGCATGGTTCCTGCTATCTTAGCCCTAATAAGATATCTGCTATGGCCAGATGTTCTGGGATGCTGTTTATTGATTTTAAAGGCCATGAGGAACTGAAAGCCATGAGATTTCTCCAAATGGAAATTTAGCCTTTTAGACATAAATCAACAAAATGGTGTCCCTTCTGGTCTAGTCTCTACACACCCTCCTATTTCGGGGGCCCTGAGTTACTTTGAGTATCCTTATGTTCTCTTATCTTCATCCCTAACTATTGACATATACTGGAACCTTAGCAATAGCTCTATTACTGCATCTATGTGAGCCTGGATAATTTGGATGAGTGTATTCATTATGAAAGGACATACTAAGAGCAAGAGAGGAATTTAGTGAACCACTGCTGGTACGAGGAGGTGGAATTTTTCCATTGCTTTCCTGCTTAGAAAACTGACATTTACCCAGTGCAGAGTTCCCTGGTCTGTTTGCATAAATACAACACTACCCCCATTGAACCATACACAATCCCCCTTGCTTCAGGAAGTGTAAATTTAATCTCCTGCTCTGTTAAAGAGTGACATTTGTTAGAGAGGTATAGTCCTAATATTCAGTACCAGCCAGCCATAAATGGGTCCACAACTTTAATTAAGATACTACCGCTTATAAAAGACTTTAGGGGCCCAGGAGATAGCATGGAGGTAAGATGTTTGCCTTTCATGCAAAAAAAGGTCATCGGTTCGAATCCCGGTGCCCCATATGGTCCCCCGTGCCTGCCAGGAGCAATTTCTGAGCATGGAGCCAGGAGTAACCCCTGAGCACTGCCGGGTGTTACCCAAAAACCAAAAACAAACAAACAAACAAACAAACAAAAAAAGACTTTAATTGTAATTGAATGCTGAGTCTATAAAACCCTTCTTGTGGTTGGCAGTAGGGATAGCCAGTTGAGAGAGTTTGTTGGCAGGTGGAGGAGCAGGAAGAGTTTGTGGGCAGTTGAAACAATGAGTTGGAGAAGTAAAGGGAGTCTAGGTTGGCAGTTGTAAAAGAAAGTTAGATGGTTCCACACCCAGTTAGCTCTGTCTCCCTCTTTATTTCACTCCTGACTTAGGAGTTTGGCATAGGCCCCTGACCTTCTCTAATGAATAAGACTGTGATATTTATCAGGGTCTTTCCTGCAAAGCTCCAGGGTCTCCAGCAACATGGACCCATCTAGAGCAAGTCATATGACAGGGAGGTACCTGTTCCTCTAGCAAGCCTATTGAGAAATGGAGTTATTTCAAATCTGTCTCCACTAGTCAGCAGAGTTCTCTGAGGTGTTAGTCCCCCTTGATGAGTCAAACCCTTGACTCTCCTTGAGGGCTGTGTACTGGACTCTAACCCTTTTACACTGTTCTTTCTCTGCACTAGGAAATTCATTAGAACCATAGCTGGCAACTCTCTTCCTAATTGGGCCAATAACCAAAGATGGTTATTGATATGCATTCAATGATTCAGTGATATGCATTCACTACCTCTTTCTACACTGGGTCCATAGTTCCACCCATTTTAGCCCACCTGCTTCAGTCTTTCGGCCACCTTCTGAAGTGGGTTAGGCAGTTCATTTCTGGTCCTCAATTTTCTTCCTGAATTGACTCTTCAGGTGAGACGCATGCACCCAAGTCTGGATTTCATCCATTTTTACTACAGGAAGACTTTTAGGAATGATCATTCACAGTCATTTCTAGCAGAGTTTAACCAGGTGTCTGAGGATCCACACTTGGTCTCTCGGGCTGAAGATGTGTGGAAGGACTGGCTCGTTTTTTCCTGCAAGGCCTCCATGATTCTGTGAATTTTGACCAAATCGACAAAACTTACTCAATGCAGAGAGGTGGGGGTTTCCCTTCTTTTTCAAAAGGACTAAATACCTTTGGGGGGAACACTTGCTCTTAAAAGGGCAAAGGAAAGGGGATCTACTGCAGGCTACTTCTATCCTACAGCACTAGTGGAATTTCAATGAATCCACTTCAGGAAGAGTAGGTTGCAGGAACGGCAAAATATGAAATATGAAATAATGAAACCACATACAGGTATGTGGGGTTAACACATCTGGCAGGACTGCGACAAGTTTAATTTTTTTAAGCAGGGGTTTTTATGGGGTAAAGTCAGAGACAGGTACAGAGAAGAATATCTACAATCACAAAGCAAAGTTTAACAATACATAAGCTATGCTTGTGAGCTGTAAAAATTCTAAGTTACAAAAGAGAAGGCAGATTTTAACAACTAATTTCAAATGCAATATCATGGATTATTAAGAAGTAGAAAAAAAAATCTGAGAACTGGTCTTCAGAGGTGAGCTCTATTGTTTTAGAGGCCAAGAAAGGAGCCAAATCACTAAGGTACAGTTACCACTTTCTGTTCTTTTTTTGTTTTTGTTTTTGTTTTTGGTTTTTGGGCCACACCCAGTGGTACTCAGGGGTTACTCCTGGCTGTCTGATCAGAAATAGCTCCTGTCAGGCTCGGGGGACCATATGGGACACCGGGATTCGAACCAACCACCTTTGCTCCTGGAATGGCTGCTTGCAAGGCAAACACTGCTTTGCTATCTCTCCCGGCCCCATTTTCTGTTCTTTTTGGGGGCGTCACACGTGACAGTGCTCAGGGGTTACTCCTGGTTCTATGCTCAGAAATCACTCCTGGCAGGTTCAGGGGACCATATGGGATGCCAAGATTCAAACTACCAACCTTCTGCATAAAGGGCAACTGCCTTCCTCCATGCTATCTCTCTAGCCCCAGTTTCCATTTTCTGAGAAGGGTCATTAGCCCAGAATCTGTACTCTGGCTACTCCCTTGACCACCAGACACTGAGGCTGCAAGGACATATTTGAAAAAGAAAAAATATTGTCTTTTATACTGCTGCTAAATATTATCTAAAAAGAATTTCTCTAAGTAATCTTTTGTGCTGGAATTTCTGAAAAGAATTTGATTGACGCCATATTTTTTGCCTGATAGTATACAAAGGAGAGATATCCAAATAATCACATAAAATGTAATACCAAGCATGAAATTATCTCTTCAGGAATTCCTCCAAAATCCACACAGGGGAAAAGGCATCCATAGCGGGCCTTCTGCATGAAAGCAAACTCCTTACCGCCATCCTATCTTTCTGGCCCCCAGAACCAACAGTTTTAAAGAACAGCTACAGCTACCTAGAGGTGGGAATCCCCTACTGGTGGTCCTCAAACTACGGTCCGTGGGCCACATATTGTATTTGTTCCCGTTTTGTTTCTTCATGTCAAAATAAGATGTATGCAGTGTGCATAGGAATTTGTTCGTAATTTTTGTTTTTTCTATAGTCTGGCCCTCCAATGGTCTGAGGGACAGTGAACTGGGCCCCTGTTTTAAAAGTTTGAGGACCCTTGCCCTAGACTGAAGCCCTATGTACCCTATAACAATGGCTTGCAGAGGCTGAAGAGATAACACAGTATAGGGAGTTTGCATTGCATGCAGCCAATCCAGGACTGATGGTTAAATTCTGGCATCCCATATGTTCCCCCATGCCTGCCAGGAGCGATTTCTGAGTGCAGAGCCAGGAGAAACCATTGAAAGCTGCTATGTGTGACTCACTATAAAAAAATCCTGCAAGCCATTCTTGGGTTCCTCTTTTACTCTTTTATCTGGAGATGTTGGACCCCATCATGATGAAATATCTCTATTATTTTTTCATTGCTACACTGTATTTTTAGGGCCACACCCATTTGATGCTCATGGGTTACTCCTGGATAAGCACTAAAAAAATGCCTCTTGCTGGGGGGACCATATGGGTCGCCGGGGGATCGAACCATGGTCCTTCCTTGGCTAGCGCTTGCAAGACAGACACCTCACCTCTTGCGCCAGCTCTCCGACCCCACCGCACTGTATTTTGAATGGCAGATACGAGTCTGAAACTATCTGAGTCTAAACCTAAGATAAACTCCTGGCAATGAGGAGGAAGGACTTTGTGGAGGACACAAACAGGATGGTTTCCCCGAGTCCTGCGGCAGAGGGAATTCAAGACTGAGTGCAAGGAACTGCTCTGTTGTTTTTCTGTTGGGGTGCTGGTGTTGGACTAGTGCCCCAAACTAATTTCCTATCCTAGAAATCCAGGGGCTGAGAGTGCAGTTTCCTGTAGAGCTAGGCTAGCCCCTGCTAGCTTATTCAAGGCTGTTGTCCTATTCAAGCCTGGATCCCAGAATGCTTCTTCATCACCTAGAGAGGAAATAATCGCTGTGTCTGCCCATGTGGGTCTGATCTGGTGCCCAGGGTACACCTTATTAGGGCATTCTTGGACGTCATGCAGGCACTTACTGTCACGGCAGGAGTTTGTGCTCCTCTCTAGTGCTCACATCTGTGTCTTTTCTCCAGGGCTTTCTGCAAAGGACTTTGCTGCTGCTCTTTGGGAATAATGCAAATGGGAGATTGCACTTTGGGAATAATACAAATGGGATAAGCTGTGGTTTCAGGGGAAGAGTGTGGGCTCAGAAAGGGGCAGGGTGGATGGGCAGGCTTCAAGAGCTCCTAGCGTCAAGTATGCTTCCTAGCAGGGCACTAGATTCTGCTGTTTGAGGTCACTTTGGTCTATTTTTTTGCCTTTGGCTTCTGGGCCACACCCACTGGTGCTCAGGGCTTGCTCTTGACTCAGTGCTCATGTTGACCTCTGGCAGGTTTCAGGAGATGGGCTCACTCTGCTGCTGTCCAAAGGGGCCTTGCAGGCATGTTCTGACAAAATAACTCAATCCTTTTTAATAGCGAAGCCCATGGGCCTATGATAATACCCTAGGTCAGGAGAGAGAGAGAATGGGGAGAGATAAGTTTGGGACCAGGGTAAGGTTAGATTGAGGGCCTTATAAAAGGAGCAGGTATGCAATTCAAAAGGCATAGATAATCAAAAAGGATAGAAGTAGCCAAGGTCTGACTAAATCAGAAAGAAAAGCCATCACCAGAACTAGAAACAGTTCAGTCCAATTGTTGCTTCAACTGTGTCTTCTAACTGCTAACTTTTCTCCACCCAACTCAGGATGAGTTGTAGACTTAGCCAGTGAATCAAAATTAGGGTCTTAAAGAGTCAGACAACTTTTATGGGGTTGGTCCTTGATGGATACAGTAATATATATAGAGTAATATACTCCAATAATATAGCAATGCAGTAATGTAGGATAAGAGCTTCCCTTTCTTTTTATATTAAGAACATTGAGGATTGGGGCTGGAGAGATAGCACATTTGTAGGGCGTTTGCCTTGCATATGGCCAACCTGGATGGGACCGGATTTGATTCCCAGCATCCCATGTTGCCCCATCCTGTCAGGGGCAATTTCTGAGTACAGAGCCAAGAGTAACTCCTGGGAGCTGCTGGGTGTGGCCCCCAAAAACAATCAATAAATAAATTTTTAAAAAGAGGATTGTTAGTTCCAGGTAGTTCCATTCCAAAGAACTGTAGTTTAATATCTTCATATCTGCACAGAATAACAAGGGACGGCTGGTTTTCTGTAGTTCCGGGGTTCTATTGATGATGTCATCTGAGCTACACAGGAGAATCAGGAACTAGCAGATTTCAGGTTTATTTTTCAGGTCCTATTTTAAGTTTCAGGTTATCACTCCAGGGAAGCTTTTCACTCCATTGTCAGGGAAACAAGAAGAACAAAATGGAAACTTTGTTTATTAAATTTTGGGTATCCAGGAAAACTTACCTGTAATTAGATTCCTATTTCTTTCTTTTTTTTTTTAGTTTTTGGGTCACAGCCAGCAGTACTCAGGGGTTACTCCTGTCTCCATGCTCAGAAATTGCTCCTGGCAGGCACGGGGGACCATATGGGGCACCTGGATTCGAACCGATGACCTTTTGCATGAAAGGTAAACGCCTTACCTTCATGCTATCTCCTGGGCCCCTAATTAGGTTCCTATTTCTAAGTTGCATGTGGGCATGAGAACCATCTGAAAAAAGAGAGAAATTGAAACAAGTATTTACAAAATGGGAATTTATTAATATACTATAAAATTAAATTGTAAGTCTATAGCTACGTTGAAATGTAAAGTGTTGTCAGGGAATAGGAAAGACATGTTATTTTTCTTTTGCTACTTGCTGCTGGTGTAGGGGTGTTTTAATGTCAGTTTTTCTTCTTTATCACTAACTAAATAATAGCTAACTGGGATCGTATTTGTTCAAAGAAGTAAAGTAAAAAAAAACGGATGACTTTAAATTCCTAAATAAGCTTAAAGAAATGTTTTAATGCAGCTAAACTGCTTTAGGTAAAGAGGTAAAGATAGTTTTTTTTTCATAATCTTTTAAAACAATAAAAAGTCCAAAACCTTTCTGGGATTTAAATTTGACGAGTTCTTATATATTTCTAGTGGGAAAGAGATTTGCGACAGTCTGGAGGGATTTACCTTGCAAATGGCTGAACCAAATTCAATTTCTTTTTTTCTTTTTGGTTTTTGGGTCACACCTGGCCGCACTCAGGGGTTACACCTGGCTCTATGCCCAGAAATCGCTCCTGGCAGGCTCAGGGGATCATATGGGATGCCAGGATTCAAACCTCTGACCTTCTGTACGCAAGACAAATGCCTTACCTCCGTGCTATCTCTCCGGCCCCCCAAATTCAATTTCTGGTATCCCATATTCACCTCCAAAGCATTGCTAGGAGTAATATCTGAGAATAGAGCTATAAGTAATCCCTGAAAATCACTTGATTGCTCCCCCTCAAAAATAACAAACAAAACATCTCTTGGTATTCTTAAGAATTGGAATTTACTTTATAGAGTGGACCCAGGTTTGATCACAGCCATCACATATGGTTCTCTGAGTGTACCAGGATTGGTTGAGAAGCAAAGGGGCAGGAGGGACCCCAAGCACAGCCAGCAAGGCAGTTTCAAAAAATGTTATTAAAAATACTTGGGTAATCACTGAAAATGATTATCCAAGTGGCAAAGACAAGGATGTGGATCTGTTCTAAATGCCAAGAGACAGTAAACCAGAAAGCGCATTGCAAAGACCACAAAGCTTGCGATCATTATGGACCTCAGCATCAAGGGCAGTGAACTATAGTAGGGGAGACCCTATACACCTGATACAAGAGGATTCCACATACCATAATGCTCAGCACCATATTTCCCATGTACCCACAATGCTCCACACAACACAGGACCTGAATCCAGGGGCTCTATTCATACTGAGTTGCAAACACCCATCTCTGCAGACTCCCAAGGGCTCCTTCTTCCAAACAGGACATCATTTTAGGCTTCAAATCACAATGTACTGTCCAAAGGGATGATTAATGGGTTCAAGCCAGAGAAGGAAACAGCACCACACTGCAGGATTCTGGGTCCCTAATGAAAGACTGACAAAATCACAAAATAGATGAGGAATAGAATCTCTGACCTGCATTTATACTTTGATTGCTTGATTGTGCTGCTTGCATATTTCATTGTGGTGGCCATCAGAGGTTGTATATCAGGTAACACAACCTTAATAAAACTGATTTGTAGTTCCTAGAGCTATCACGCCCAACACATGATGGACTCAGGTTCCTGAGCCTGCCAGGAGTAATTTCTGAGCACAGAGTCAGGAGTAATCCCTGAGTGATGCCAGGTTTGGACTCCCCATAAATAACTGATTCCCAGGTTCACATTCCTCCAAATCTTAGGCTATGGTTGTAATATGTATGCAAAAAACACTCAGTTTTGAAAATGGAATAAATAAGCGATGTATTGATTCAGAAGTTTATTGATTATGTCAGCACTCAGGGTCTTATTTTGTGCATCTTAACCATTTATTTGTAGGACAATTAATACGTAAGTAAGTACCAACCACATGGAAGGAAAGAATAGAAAAAATATTAACATCTATTTTTATTTTCTCTTTTTTCCTTTTGAAAATTACATTTCTCCAAATGCTTTTTGGCAGACTTCCACTTACATACTATATATCAGAACTATTCTATATGACATCTTAGTTTCAAAGGAATGAATCAGTTCAGGTTAAATTTTCTAGTAAGCAAATGATGATAACAGGAATTGAAAACAGAAATGGATTCCATGCCAATTATTATATAGCTGGGGCTCGGGAGATAGCATGGAGGTAAGGCGTTTGCCTTTCATGCAAAAGGTCATCGGTTCGAATCCCAGTGCCCCATATGGTCCCCTGTGCCTGCCAGGAGCAATTTCTGAGCATGGAGCCAGGAGTAACCCCTGAGCACTGCCGGGTGTAACCCAAAAACCAAAAAAAAAAATTATTATATAGCTAAGCACAGGTTTCTCTAGGATCTTGCTTATCATTTGTAATTAAATAAACATATTAGAACCAAATGCACCATTACTACATAAATAATAATAATGCCTAAATTACAGTATAATTGTATTGCTTAGAAGGAAATGTAGATTAATAATCTTGTATCAGTGAAAGAAAAAGGAGGAACAGATCTCTGTTCTTCATTTGCATGTTGGTTGTCACACATATGAGACCAAGTTTTAGAGAAAGACAGCAACAGAGGGTGCCAGATAATATGGTGGGGTGAGCAATAGTACATCTCTGGACTCCCACAGGGTCAGCGTGCATTGATCATGGGACACTCTGTAGTTCCCTGAGCTGCTCCAGAGGTGAGCCCTGAGTGCATAGCCAGGAGTAACTGCTAACATTGCCAGATAGACAAACCTACAAAATGTCTTAAAATGTCTCTGGCTAGACCAGAGCAATAACACAGTGAGTAGGGTGCTTGTCCTGCAGTGCGACCAGGGTTTGATGCATGCCATGCCATATGGTACCCCAAAGCATGTCAGGAGTAATTCCTGAGCAGAGAGCCAGGAATAACCTCTGACCATCACTGAGTGTGGACTAAAAAATACAAAATAATGAAAAACAGGGCCAGAGAGATAGCATAGTGCTAGGGCATTTGCCTTGCATGTGGTCCACCCAGGACAGACCTGGCTTTGGTTCCTGGCATTCCATATGGTCCCCTGAGCCTTCCAGGAGTGATGTTTGAGTGAAGAACCAGGGGTAACCCCTGAGCACTGACAGTTTTGGCCAAAAAAAATAAATTGTGGGGTTGGAGGGACAGTATCAACAGCACAGCAGGGAGAGTGTTTATCCTGTATGCAGCATGCAGACAGGTTTTCTTTATTTGTTTTGTTTTGTTTTGTTTTTTTGGGCCACACCCAGTGATGCTCAGGGGTTACTCCTGGCTATGCGCTCAGAAGTCGCTCCTGGCAGGCACGGGGGACCATATGGGAACCGGGAGATCGAACCGTGGTCCGTCCTAGGCAAGGCAGGAGGAACCTTACCTCCTGCACCACCTCCCGACTCCCGCAGACAGGTTTTCTTCACTAGTGTACCAGATGGTTCCACGGGGATGCCTAAACTCGGAGCCAGGGATAAACTTTGAGCACTGATGGAAGGGCCCCCAAAGAAACAAACAGAAATCAATGGCTCAGTGCCCAGAGCAGTGGGTACAAGAGGTAGGGCCTTATACCAACAGTGGTGTGATTCCTCAGTGTCCCTTATGGTCACACAAGCCAGGAGCAATTTCATTTTTTTAACTGCTACATTCCATTGTATATGTTTTAACATATATTTCCACAATTTAAAAGATTTTACTCATCAACCAAGGGAAACTGAATACATTACAGCATGAAATAAACATCCTAACATATCATTCCAACAATATTTATAAGACTAAACACAGGAAATAGACATGGAAACTTTCATCTGGATTATAGTAGGTGCATGCAAAACAATTGTGCAAATAGAAATGTTCCAATGAGGCTCAAAAGCAACAGAGATCTTGAGCATCAGTTCAATTTTTCTCAGAAGAGGATCTTACTAATACGAATGAGGAGAAAAGAATGGCCACTGGATAAAGTAGAATTTAGCATGAAGACGCAAACTGAATGTTTATGTGATCAATTATTATGATTAAATAGGGTGAGAAGAACATGATTCATAAGTTTAGGATTATGGAGGTACTTGAAAAAATATTCATGAGATGGAATAGATATTTATAGTAAATTTTCTAAGTTCATTTATATTTATATATTTATAACATGATGTATCTCTATAACAGAACAGACTTAAAATCTTAGGTAAATCAGTACAGCAGAGAAAGTGGTTATAATGACTGAAATAAGTGAATTAAAGTGTATGTACTATTTATCTACTACAAAGAAAAACATGTAGTGTTCTATTCAGGAGCGATTTCTGAATGCAGAGCCAGATGGAAGCCCCAGTTCTACTAAAAGTAAAACAAGTCAATGTACGGCCCAAGACACAGGTCACTTAGGAAATTAGGAAATGTGCTTTGCTTGCAGGATCCTCAGGTTTGTTCCCTGCACTACACCTGCTTCAAGAGGTCAGGAGATGTTGGTGTCATGTGACCCTAAATAACTTGTGAAGAAAACTTAAGTCAAAGTTGCTCACATAAAAGTTGGACTTATTGGAAGTTTGGGACATTAATTCAGAGGAGTTGATCCTGGTTTGATCACTACCACGCCAAATAATTGGGAATAATGTCAGGAGTATTCCCTAAGCTCAGAGGCCATAATAGGGTCTGAGCATTCCCATGTGTGGACAAGAGCTTCCCAAACTTACAAATATAAAATACTCGATTTTGGAAGAATTTTGGGATGCACCCACAGTGGTCAGGGCTGCCTCCTAGCTCTGTGCTCAGGGGTGATCTCTGGAGGCTTATAAGGTCTATGTGGAGTCAGATCAAACCTGGTTTGCATAGGCCAACGCAAGCAACTGACAAACGGTACAGTCCCAGATTATATAATGACATGTAGAACTACAAAGTTGGACTCCTCTAAGAAATATAGCCAGAAACTGGGAGGGTAAGACAATGGAGAGGGACTTGGCTATAGGGATTTGCAAAGTCATATTCCTGGTTTAACCCAGATCCCTGACTTATATGTAATACCCCAAAGGGTTTTTCTCTCACATGTACCCAAGGGTACTTCTGACCTATAGTTGCTGGTACTTTTCCAGCATTCCATATCTGTAGAGCTACTCTGGAGGCATCCACTAATGGTCATTCCTTTGGAGAGAAGCTCAGCATGTCCTGAGCTAGTACACAGGAGGGCATTAGGGCCCTGACTCACTCAGGTTTTAAGTAAAAAATGGTCTTGACTTTACTGGACCTTTTAGGTTCAGTACCCTAAAGGGACTCAGATCTACTGCTTTATCTCTTAGAAGGAACCAGCCTCAAAGTCAGTATGTCAATAGGTACTTCTAGGAGACAGACTTAAGAAATCCCTGTAGATCATTCAAAATGACCTAGGAACATTCTTCGATAAAGTTCTAGTGGTATGCACTCAAGCAGTGGTAGGCCAATGCCCATATCACTAGGTCCCCTGAGCACTTCCAAGAGTAATTTCACAGTCCAGAGGCAGGAGGCTAAAATGCACTCTGAGTTGTTTCCAAAATGATACACACAAACTAGCCCAATACTGCTCCCAAACCCCATCTCTGCCCTTGGTACTATGAAGAGAATGAAAGAAAATTCAAGGGTCAATGAGTGAGCCAAAACCTGTGCTTACCCAAATAATCACATGTGTACTCCAAAAAATATCTTCCCTTGAGCAGGTAAAAATGACCTGACTCCAAATCCCTATGCCTTCTCGAATATCTTGCTCACATTTCCCTCTTAAATCCACAAGTCATGGGACTGCAGACATATAGACTTCAAAAGTGCACTTGTTTATGAATAGAAATGTGGGAGCATGGAGGAGGCAAGACTCTACAGTCAGAAGAACAAAAGATCTGAACTGCATGGAATGAGCAAGAGGGTGTAGATGGGGCTAGTACACACAGGGCCAACCCAGGGTCAATCCATGGTATCTAGGTTAGTCCCCTCATGGGGCCAGGAGTAAATCCTCAGTGAAGAGCCAAGAATAAGCCCTGAGTACTGGCAACATGGGAAAAAATTTATGCAAAACAAAATAATCTTGAGATAGCACAGCACAAAGAAATCAAAACTAAAATCAAACTAAAACTCACAGGGAAGTGCATGTGCAGGAAAGGGCCAAGCAACATTATTTTCAATATAACAGGAAATTCTTCATAGAGAGTTCAGAGAGTTAGGAACTGTGAGAGTGTTCCAGAGCCCCTTTGAGAGTCCTGAGTACAGCAAGGAGACAAGAGTGAGGGCATTGGCAAAGCAAGTGGGAGCAGCTGCAAGATACAAAAAAATTTGGGGCTAGAAAGATAGCATGCAGGTAAGGCGTTTGCCTTTCATGCAGAAGGTCATCAGTTTGAATTGCAGCATCCTATATTGTCCCCAGAACCTGCTGGGAGTGATTTCTGAGCATAGAGCCAGGAGTAACTTCTGAGCACTAATGGGTGTGGCTCAAAAACAAAACAAAACAAAAGCAAAAAATAAAAAAAAGTAATTGAATTAAAACCTGTCGAATAGGCATATTATGATAATATTTTGTGCTCATTCCTCAACAATTTAAACATAAAGACAGGGGCCGGAGAGATAGCACAGCTGTAGGGCATTTGCATAGCAGGTGGATGACCAAGGACTGACTGGTTTGATTCCTAGCATCCCTTAGGTTCCACTGAGCCTGCCATTGGCAATTTCTGAAAACAGAGCCAGGAGTAACCACTGAGCGCCACAGGCTGTGCTCAAGGTTTACTCCTCCTTTGCTCTCAGAAATTGCTGCTGGCGGGCCGGGAGATAGAATGGAGGTAAGGCGTTTGCCTTTCATGCAAAAGGTTATCGGTTCGAATATATGGTCCCCCGTGCCTGCCAGGAGCAATTTCTGAGCATGGAGCCAGGAGTAACCCTTGAGCACTGCCGGGTGTGACCCAAAAACCAAAAAAAGAAAAATTGCTGCTGGCATTATTGGGGGCCACATGGGGTGCCAGGGATCAAATTCATTCTGTCTCGGATTGACCATGTTCAAGGCAAACGCCCTGCCGCTGTGTTATCTGTCTGGCCCATACAATGAAATTCTTTCGAAAATAAAATACGTAATGCTATTAAGAGCTGATTAAAAAATTGAAAACAGGAGTGCCCGATGCCAAGCTGATGGTGTCTCTTTAAGAGGTCGGCTTGGAAGTAATTGTGACATCATCGAACTCTCAGCATCTTTTGGGGGTTCCTTTCCCGCTCTGGTCCCTTTGCTGCTTCCTTGGGACCTGAGAGCGGTCATGAGGTCCCCGACGGAACAGGGGTCCTGGAGGAGCGACTTTTCTCTCCAGCTGTTGAGCAGATGCTCTGAGCACCCTTGAGTGGAGGCCCCGGGTCTGACCAAGTGAGCAGCAGTGGACCCCGAGAGGGTTGGGGGGTGGTTGGGGGGATGTGGCAATGGAGATGGACGGGGAGAGTTTGGTTTCTTTTCATTTGTTCATCTGATGATTCAGGTGCAGTGAGAGATGAAAGAGGCAGAGAAAGAGGAGAGATGGGGGGGGGGGCATCGGCCGCCCAGGGCGCTTCTCTTGGCAAGTGGGTCAGTGGGGTTCAGTACCGACACCCCACAATGATCAGGGGAACTCAAACTTTTTTAACAGGGCGCCAGTTCACTGTCCCTCAGATAGTTGGAGGCTATAGTAAAAACAAAAACTAGAAACAAATTTCTATGCACATTGCATATATCTTGTTTTGAAGTGAAGAAACAAAATGGGAACAAAAACAGTATGTGGCCCGCAGGCACTACTTTGAGGGATCACTGATTCTAGATCTTTGAGAAATAGAGCCATGATCTATGGAGAAGGGGGCGGTCGAGGTAGATCATAGGCTTGAACAA
>PVKC010023156.1:0-17415 GCA_004027635.1 Crocidura indochinensis
CTCAGTATAGTGTTCGTTCTTCTGGACAACTTATTTGAATATTTCTTATAAGTTGGGTCTATTGGCCTTCAATTCCCTCATTTTTGTCAGAAAAATGCTTTATTTCTTTTTCACTCTCCCTTCCCTTTCTCCTGTCAGAGGACAACTTTCTTTTTCACTTTCATTAGCTCTTTCCCTTCCCTTAATTGTTTTTGCTATGACTGGGGTGCTATAGGAATGCCTGACCACGTGTTTGAACATTTCTTGGTCATGGCATTCAGAGGGTTATCCAGTTTCTGTGCTTGCAAAAAATCTACTGTGTACACAGATGATTGAACTCTCCTTTAGTTGTGTGCTTGTATATATTCTTGGTTGTGGTATTTGCTGGGGTTCACTGTGGTTTTCATGCATGTGCATACCAGGGGTTAAACTTCATGATGATGGTGCTCCCATGTCTTTTTTAAATGTGATACTTACCAAGGGTACTTTACATGTATATGGCTGTTGTGTCTAGAGGTTTGAAAAATTTTAGTTGACTGCAAACAGGACAAGTAAAAATTTCACATACTAAGATTCTCTTCCAGTTTTCCATTTAAGGCAGTCAACATTGAGCTTACTGCATGAAAAACGAATTCGTCAAGTACAGTTTAAAGCGTTTCTAATGAAAATGGCTTATGTTCTTGGACTTCTGTTTTCTCACAACTGTAATTCTCCGTATCTGCCTCTTTGTCTCTCCAGCTTTTAGGGTTAGGTTTGCCCTCTGATCTTATTTTTTTTTTTTTTTTGATAGATCTAAAAAGCATCTGCTTTTATTACTTTTTTTCAGACTTATATGGGACATAGAGATGAATTTCTTGCCCTTTATATGGTGAACTTGAGTAAAGGTTATTTTAGACTTATTTTTTAAAAACACCTTGTTTTGAATGTTTAAAGATTTGGTTTACTATTCTTTGATTTGGCAATTTATGAATTTGGAGATTGGATTTCCTTTTGGTATCAGACATTTTGAAGTAATGCTATCTAATTTTCAAGGATGAGTAGAACGGGGGGGGGGCATAGGTTTTAGCACTTGGTACTGTTGTTGGTTTTAGCACTGTTATTGATGAGATGACTCATTCTCAGCTTTTCACTGTTCTTCTGTTTGTAAGTGTGTAGAGTAAGGGAAGCATTAACCTCAGTTTCATGTGCAAATTTTTATATATATACATCACCATATAAAATTTTATTATTTTTACAATTTTTTTGATGTAGGCCATATAAAGTTTTGTTAATTATACTTTTCTAAAAAGTACACTGAAGATAGTTTTGGAAATTTGTGCTAATTTTTAGGACTTAATGGAGCTACTTAATTGGATGTCTCATTTAGATTGGATATTTTAATTTAATTAATAAAATTTAACTAATTTTTATGAGCAGAATAGGGTGATGTTAATTCTTACTTTTTTTATGATAAGGTGAAAATCTTAATGCATATCATGAATTTGATGCTTAACTATCCTGGTAGATAGTATAAAAAAGCAGATTGTTAAGTTATACATAAAGTACAGTTTTTAACATCCTCTGATAAAACCTTCACATTAAAATACCATTGTTATAATTTAGACAGTTATTAAAATAGGAATCATTCTTATTACACTAATTAATTTGGCTAATTAAAATTTGGGTGTATGTGCTTTCTTTTTTATATATAATTTTTTACATAGTTGTATTAATTTATTTTTAAGTTCATGCTTTTTGTAATTAGCAGTATATTTTCTTTTTTAGAATATATATATATATATACATACATATATGCACATAATTTATTTAAGCACTGTCATTACAGAATTGTTCACGGTTGAGTTTCAGTCATAGAATGTATACTACCCTTCACTAGAGCATATTTCCTGCCACCAATGTTTTAGATTTCCCTCTCACCCACCCTCCCCACCTGCCTCTGGGGCAGGCATTTTACTTCTCTCTCTCTCTCTCTCTCTCTCTCTCTCTCTCTCTCTCTCTCTCTCCCACCCCATTGACATTGTTGTCTGCATTGTTACTAATAAAGGGGTACTATGCATATATCAACAGTGCATTTTCTTATTCAACAATTTCTACAGTGTGATCTTTTTCATTTTGTGAGATATTCTGTTAGATTGGTCAGACTGACAGTTTATTGTGCCTTTCACTGTGAGGATCTGTGCATTTAATTTTTCCATATTATTTGATTTAGGTTGTGCTTGTGCTACTTCCTTGGCTGGATTTCCAGATGTTTTAGTCATTTTCTTTCTCTTAGATTATTTTCTTTTTCTTTCCAAGAGTATTTTATATATTTATTTTTTTCCCATAAATCTAATTACTTCTAGTTGGATCTTAACATTTGAATTTTTTCTCATAAAATTAGAAAACTATTTTAGAAATTATATTGCCAGGGGCCCGGGAGATGGCATGGACGTAGGGCGTTTGCCTTTCATGCAAAAGGTCATCGGTTCGAATCCCGGTGCTCCATATAGTCCCCCGTGCCTGCCAGGAGCAATTTCTGAGCATGGAGCCAGGAGTAACCCCAGAGCACTGCTGGGTGTGACCCAAAAACCAAAAAAAGAAATTATATTGCCATAGTGATTCACACAGTATTATGAAAAATTGAAAGTTTGTTGTTGGGTGATAAATCATCTGATGCTTTCACAATTGATGATGTAGATTTTTACACTTAGGTTGTAAATAGTGTTTAGTCAATTTAATATTTTATGTTGTATTTACAAATAGGATTTTTCTTATTAATTATTAATTTAATATTCATTTGGGTTTAATTTTTATGCCTATCAGAATTTATTAGTTTTTGAAATGATTCTGACTTTTCTTTTGGCCTATCAAAGTTTAAAGGTTTAACTATGGCTAACTATGGTTGAGCCATTTGGGTAGATGGTATTAATAGAAACATTTAGCAACTTTGGCTTAGCCTGATGATTCTGAACACCTTTTTACCCATAACATTTACCAAAGGAGCATTTTAAGATCTTCTAGGTAATTTCTTCTTTTAAGTTAGACATTTTATAAACACATGTAACATTTTCACTGTAGTCATTTTTAAGATTTTACTATGGCTTAAAAGTAATTATTTCTTTACTAAGACCTTGGTGAACCCAAGGAAAGAGAGAATTATATAGAATTCTGAGTTGGGACCAGAGAGGTAGCACAGCAGTAGGGCGTTTGCCTTGCATGCGGCTGACCCAGGACTGATGGTTTGATTCCCGGCATCCCATATAGTCCCCTGAGCTTGCCAAGATCAATTTCTGAGCATGGAGTCAGGAGTAACCCCTGAGCACCACCAGGTGTGACCCAATAAAACTTAAAAAAAAAATTCTTGGAGTTTTTCTCCGATAAAAATAATAAAATTCGGGGCCCGGGAAATAGCATGGAGGTAAGGCGTTTACCTTTCATGCAAAAGGTCATTGGTTTGAATCCCGGTGCCCCATATGGTCCCCCGTGCCTGCCAGGAGCAATTTCTGAGCATGGAGCCAGGAGTAACCCCTGAGCACTGCCGGGTGTGACCCAAAAACCAAAAAAAAAAAAATCCTCAATTGGAATTTGCTACTATTTGTGGTGTTTTATTTTCAGGGAAACCTGTATTAAAGTATATAGTATGTGGTAATATTTGTATAGGTATATGATGTAAAGGAGTATCTGTAAGAGTGCTTATTAAATCTTTTTATATTCTTTCCCTTAATCATGTTGTCCTGCTTCTCTTCAGCAAATTTAATGAATAACTGCTATGAGTTTTTAGTATTACAATGATTACGATCCTGCTTTATGAAACTGATAATTTACTAGATGAACAGGAAATGTTCTTTATTAACTCTATTGTAAATTTACCTCACTATCTAAAAGTACAACATTCTTTTTCTTTTTGGTTTTTGGGCCATACCTGGTGACACTCAGGGGTTACTCCTGGCGATGCACTCAGAAATCGCTCCTGTCTTGGGGGACCATATGGGATGCTGGGGGATTGAACTATGGTCCGTCATAGGCTAGTGCGGGCAAGGCAGATATCTTACCGCTTGCACCACTGTTCCAGCCCCTAAAAGTAGAACATTCTTTTTGATATGATTTAGAAGGTGGGTTTTATTGGGGGGGGTGGTCTGGATAATTGAAATTTTCTCCAAATACATTAATAATAATTACATTTCCAGGCCTTCATTAGTTGTGTCCTAATAGCCTATATAAAATATTTTCTCACAGATGTGTTTGAAAATAAAATAATGGTTTTGGGGAGAAGACTCAAAGGGCTAGACTATATACTTTGTAATATGGGAGGCCTGGATTTGATCATGGGTACATGGTTTCCCCAACATCACAAGGAGTGCTCTAGTTTACAAAAATAAAAATATCTACTTGCCAGAGTTTGTTTATTTATGTATTTATTTTGCCACACTTATTGATGCTCAAGGGTTACTTCTGGCTCTAGGCTCTGGAATCATTTCTAGCCTTGCTTGGTAGGGTTGGAAGTGTGTGCAGAATTGGGATACATGGGGTGCTGGGGATTGAACCCAGGTGGGCTTCATACAGGCAGGCAGTGCTTTTACCTGTTGTACTATATTTCCAGTGCTCAGAGGTGCTTATGTGATTATCCAACAGAGCTAAAGTATTGTAATGCCTAATTCTAGTCATTACTAATTCTAGTAATTCCTATTAGGATCAGAAATTTCAGATGTTATATTGCTTCATAAGTGACTGAATGCAGTTGCTAGTTGCCCTTAGAGGTTATCAAATGAATCTTGGTCCACTCTACTTGTAGAATATGGATGCAAAGCAGCCTCTAGGACAGTTTTGGCCTAAAACTGAAGTGAAGGGGCTGGAAAGATAAGTGGGTAGCCTTGAATGTAATTGGGGATTTTTATATGGTTAAAGCAGTGCTTCTGAGTTATTTTCTGTCATGCCCTACTAGGAAGAAGAAAACATTTTTGTGCCCCCCCACATGACTGTAAATATAATATCTTTATTAAAAAAACTTTAACCTGAAGAACAAAAATATATAAAATAATTTGAGCTGATTTTTAAAATTAGAGGTGATATCTGGATTAATGCCTACAATGAGCACATTTTGCAGTGCATAGTTTTTCAAAGTGGGGTTTGAAGCAGGAAATAGCAACTCTCAGCTCCAGAGAGACATACAGAGACATAAACACGGGCTTAGCTTGTTAGGACAGTGTTTGCCGAGGTCAAATGTGCCCCCCCTTTACGGAACTTCGTGCCCCCCCCCCCGGGGGGGGACGTGCCCCACTATTTGAGAAACACTGCGTTAAAGGTAGATTTCCAAGGAAGTCTTTTTTAGGGTAAAGGGAGTTGGTAGTCATTGGTTAACCTCTAGTTACTGCCATGTAACCAGGATATTAGATATATGAAGATGAGAACAGAAAGGAACACTTAAACTCTGCTTGACAGTAAGAACTTGGTTTCAAAAAGGTGCTGCTTCATATATATTGATCAGGGTAAAAATAGCAGTTAATCTGTAAATCAAAGACTGTTGGAGACAGATGGGGAGGTTAGGTCGAATGAGAACACAAAATTAACTTTAGTTGCCCACCTCTAGCATCTGTGATAGGATTGGGATATGAGGGAGGGTGAGTTAAAAATATTTTACATCATAAGGGTGGGTAGTAATCTGCTTTCCTAAACTTAAGGGAGCCTTGACTTTATACTTCTCCCACTTAATGAATGCAAATGCTTCATGCAGTAAACTGAAAATAAAAACCACAAAATAAATATCTTAAAAACCAAATTTCAGAAGTTTTAAAGGTAGTAGAATGTAACATGTGGAATGTGTTGTATGAAATGCAGTCCTGTAACGCTTGCTTAGTTAGTACAATTACAATATCTCTAAAACTCAGAAGCACATAGGGAGAAATAATACAGTATATCTAGAAGATAGTGAAAGATTCATGAAGGAGAGGGGTTACTCTTGAGTAAATAGGTGCCCTTAGAAGAAAAGAAGTGTCTGGCCTTTCTTTTATTATTTATTTATTATCTTTTATTTTTAATTCATTTAAATAAAATGTATTACATAGTTGACATAACTGATCATGATACATTTGTTTTAGGAAGAACAAAAGCAACATGTTTTAAAAATAGAAAATCGAAAGAAAAACTAAAGAGATGGAAGAGAAAGGAAAGGAAAAAAAGTTCAGTAGCAAGTATATTTTTGAAAATTATTGAATCACAATGAATTCATTAAAGCACCAGGAGAAAGTTTAGTAAGCTCTTCTTTTTTTTTTTTTTTAAAGGGTAAGAGTTAAAAAAAAATACAGTTATAACGGTGTGGGAGTGGCAATTCTTGTTTGCATAGGCCCAGCAAAATATGTGGAAAATGAAAAAAAATAAAATAAAAGCCTAAATACAAGGAGACCTTATCCCTGACATTTTCTGGCATAAGACTGACTCTGGGTTTCAGGCATACTAGGTTGTTCAACTCTTGCAGTCATTCTCTGTGGCCCCAGTGAAATTTTTTCGCATATTAGCTGTTTTTGGTGTCAAGAATTCCTTTTTGAACAGATTACAAAGAAAACAAAACAAAACAAAAACAAAAAACAGTGGGCAAAAATTGTCACTGTATAAGAGGTTATAGCAGTTAAGGGAATACATCTACGATATTCAAAGGAGGTACATATGTCCATTTTATGTCATTAGAAATAGTGGGGGAAGGGTGTTGAATCCAGGACACCACTTTGGTCTGTGATTTGGCCTTCTGGAGTCTGCAAATGACTCCCAGCAGTTCCATATCAGGAAATGTCTTTGAGTGGGGACTTATCATAAACTTAGTATGTAGCAACCACAGTTATACATTAAAGGAAGGTGGAGGACAGGAGGCTTCTGAGAGTAGATAAATAGGAACAGAGTATTGGTTTCTTTTCAGGCTGAGAGTCAATTTTTTTTTTTTACTGGTTGGCAGCTGGCTTGAGTGAGGATAATGATGTGCTTCATGAGGAACTGAGAACTGAGAGTAAAAATGGTTAAATGTGGGGTAATAGGCGATGGGAGTGCGGAATAAAAATAAGTTTGGTGGTGAGCCAAAGGGAGAAGGAAGGAAACTATACAACATAGACATTCTGTATATGACAGATTAAACCCAATGATATCCTAATTAGTTATCTATACATTATGTGCAGGGGCACTAGCCCCCTTGCTATTTCAGAATGGACACTGGTGGGAAGGAAAGTTGCCTGGGACATTCAGAAGTCTCTTGTGCTGTGTGGGGGGTTGGGGAAAACCTGGGGTCCATTTTAAACTCCTCCCCGACACCCACCTTGCTGGCTCCCTGGTTGTGCATTCAGGGATAGCCCTGGAATCCGCGAGGAAGGAGATGGAAGGCTGTTGGGGTGGCCCAAGCTCTGCAGCCCCCCTAAGCTTGGTAAAAAGGCCTTTGGCATGAAGGGCCGCCATTCCCCAGGCTGTTAAAAGCCCTCAGCTCCCAGAAGAGGAAAGATTTCCTTCATGAGCTGGAAGCCGGGAGGTTTATCAGACCCTCCTTCTTAAGCAGAGTGGGGGTTGGGGAAAGCCTGGGGTCCCCTTTAAACTCCTCTTGGCACCCACCTCGTTGGCCCCCTGGGTGTGTGCCTAGGGATATAGCCCTAGAGTGTGGGAAGAAGGAGATGGAAGGCTGTTAGAATAAGGCCTTTCTTAAAGTCATTGATAGGCTCTTGAACTCGTGACTTGAAATGAAATTATAACAAAAGCTCTATAATAAACCCTGTTGATACAGACAAGAATTGCATTCCTGGGGTTGGAGAGATAACATGGAGATAAGACCTTTGCCTTTCATGCAGTAGGTCATTGGTTCAAATCCCGGCATCCCATCTAGTCCCCCATGCCTGCCAGGAGCGATTTCTGAGCATGGAGCCAGGAGTGACCCCTGAGCACTGCAGGGTGTGACCCCCCCTCCAAAAATAAAAAGAGTTGTATTTCTGGGTTTACATATTTCTGTTAAAAGAAAAACCATGCTCCTAAATACCCCAAAATTTCCAATAATGAATAATATTCTCCTAATATACATACATAATATACTTATATAACAGAATCCTTCTAATATAGAAACATAAAATTCTTATATAATTATATGAGAAATGTAAACTCTATTTACATTTAAGAAATATTGATAAAAATGTGTAAGATAATGGAGCCAGAGCAATAGTACAATGGTGAGGGTATTTGTCATATATACTGCCAACCTAACTTGTAACCTGCAGCTATATTATCCCTGAGCCTGCCAGGAGTAAGCCCTGAGCACAAATGGGTGTGAATCAAAGCAAAAACGAAACAACCCCCGCCCAATCAAGATGCGTTATCTAATTTTTGGTGAACTCTTAGTAATGTTTGTATAAAGAAACAGTATTCATCACTGGAGAAAGTGAAGCTGTGTCTTTGTCTTGATCATGATTGCTAATGGACAGAGATTCAGTTTGGCCACAATTACAGCAGGAGAGTGAGATTATTTTAAGTAATTATTGATTTAGTCATGATTCTGTTGAAGAAGAGTTATATATGGTCTTCCTGCGTGGGGTGAGGTGGATAGGGCTTAATTGCTGCTACTGCAACATCTTTATGCGCTAGAGTTTTAAGAACTTTTCCACAGTTTGTTGTCATTCATGTTTAATTTATTCGTATTATTCTCTGTAGCCGTCTCATCTACTAATCGTGTTTACTTCTGACCTTTTTTTCTCTGTGGATGTTTTTTTGTGAAATGGCCATACATGTGTCTTACAGTTGAAAACCTCAGACAAATGTTAAGTCGTTAAAATTTGTGGGTGATCCTGCATCCTCAGTTTCATCATCTTCCTGATCCGTATGTTGCAGTTCCATTCCCCTAAGATCCTCATTAGGTATTTCTTCACTGTGTGGTCCAAATAACTCTGCTGCATTTTTATATCATTCCGTTTAGTCTGAGGTGCCAGCCCAACATCACTTAAACATTATCTGTGAGGTCTTCCAGTTCAGTCGAGTAACCTGGATCTTTGTCCACAAGTGGCCTAAGAATATTTTTTGGTGGTTGTTGAGAAACAGAAAGCAAACCATTCCTGGAAATGTTGTGGGGAATCTACCTCCTCTTTCGAAGGGTGACCTGTAAGTAGTGCTTAGGTGGCACTCCTGGTGATAACTATACTATTATGTGGATCTGAAGTGCTCAAACCTAGCTGCATGGTGCCACTAGACAAGGTGGTGTCAGAGGTCGCTTAGTCGGTAGTGCTCGAGAATCCTCACATTCTATGATGTTTGGGAGACAGTACTGGGGATTGAATTTGGGGCTTATGCATGTAAGGCATACATTATAGTCCTTTGAGCTCTCTCCCTTTTTATTTGATCACCAAATAGCTGGAAGATGAGGTTTAGTGTATAGTCTTTTATAGTTCTTGGTGATAGCTAGTGACATGAACTCCAGAGGTCATGAAGTATTAACATCAGATAGGAGCATCATAGGATCTTTTGCATCATTTAATCTTGGTGCTGTTTTCCCTTTAGAAACATAAGGTCATTTCCCCAAATTTTCTTTCTTCTGTACTTAAAATTTTTGCTTGATGTAGTAAATGGCTTTAGACACATGTGGTGTAGGTGCAAAACTGTACCATTAGCACGTCTTACTTTCACTCTTGGCATGGCTCAGGGAACCATATTGGAAACTGGGGATTGAACATGGGCCAGCTATGTACAAAGCAAACATTCTACCCACTGTACTATCTCTCCGGCTCCTGCATTAAAATATTAATTGATTTATTTAATTGTTTAATATTATCAATATCACAGTTTCAGACATATACTGCAACTTAAATTAACAGATTCATTGTACCCATCGCCTGAAAGACCCTTTGACCAGCTTCTTTCTCTTTTCCTCCATTAAATGCCATAATTTTCACCACATCGAGGAGTTAGGTTTGCTGTTTTAGTTACTTTTGCTCTAGTTAATGATATTCCAAATATGAATGTAAATTGTTAAATATTAAATTTAATATTTAAATTAGATATTTTTATTGAGTTTCTATGATTTACAGTACTGTTGCCGGTGGCTTCCCACGTAATAATTCCAACACTTCACCTGGCACCAGAGAACTCACCTTCCTTCCCTAAGGAGTTCGGTACCACTCCCTATAAACATCCACCATCCCAACTCAATTGTGTGGATCAACTTGAATACCTTTAGCCCTTTGTCGCTGCCTTGATGTGTAACTTTAGATCCTACATATGAGTGAGATCATTCTCTTATTTGTCATTTTCTTTCTGGTTTAGTTCACTCAATATGATATCTTCTAATTTCATCTGTGTTGCTGCAAATTGCATGATTTGTTCTTAAAGCTGCACAGTGTTCCACCTGTTTGTTAGGCATTTGGATCGTTTTCCATATATGGCCATGAACACAAGTATGCAAATAGTCTTTCAGATTAATGTTTCTGTGTTTTGGAGATTAATGCCAATGATTGGTATCAATGTGTCTTGTGGGAGTTCTAGTCTTTTTTTTTTTTTTTTAATCTAGATATCTCCATATTGCTTTCCATAGAGGCTGGATCAGGTAACTTCCCCACCAACAGTGGATGAAGGTTCCTTTTTCCCCACAATCCCACCAACATTGGACTTTTGATATGTGCTCTTCTTACTGGTGCAAGATATCTCAGTGTTGTTTTTTTTTTTTGTTCTTTTGTTTTTTTGTTTTTTTTTTTTTTTTTTTTTTTTTGGTTTTTGGGCCACACCCGGTGATGCTCAGGGGTTACTCCTGACTATTCGCTCAGAAGTCGCTCCTGGCAGGCACGGGGGACCATATGGGGAACCGGGGAATCGAACCGCGGTCCATCCTAGGTTAGCGCAGTCACCTTATCTCCAGCGCCACCCCCCAGCCCCCTGAGTATTGTTTTGATTTGCATTTTCTTAATCATCAGTGACTATGCGTACGTTTTCATATTCCTATTGGCCATATACATATATCTTCTTTGGGGAGGTATCTATTCATTTCCTTGCCCCATTTCTGAATGATGTCATCGAGATCCTCACATTATGTGAGCCCGTAAGAGGCTATAATCCAGTTCAAGAAGGCATATAGTTCGATGTGTTCTCTGAAAATCGGATCCCAGAACCAGAAACAGTTAAGATCACCTCACTTCCGGTACAGTGACGGGGCTTGTGAGGGCAGTCTATCTCAGAATTTTCCGCAAAACTCCCACAAATGTTCAAGCTCCATTCTCCTTTACTCACAGCAGGCACATGGGTTCACAGGACAACTGTAGATGTGGCCGTATATGCATAGATAAAATGGAATCTTTTTCTCTTTTGAACAGTGAAACATTTATTGTTTGTTTATTTTTGTTTGTTTTGGGCCACACACAGCACTCTCAGGAGTTACTCCTGGCTCTGTGCTCAGAACTCAGTGCTGTCTGCTTGAGGGACCAGATGGGATTTTAGGGATCGAACCCGGGTCGGCAGGGTCCTCTAACTTTGTTCTTTCTTGTATTATGTTGATCACTGAGCTGGTTACTCAGTGACTTAAATTTTTTTTTTCCTGCTCTGTGAAAATGCATCAGGTCCTTAGATATTGTTCTTTTGCTAATTGGCTCAACAGTTAGAATGATATTGTTCTAATTGATGTCAGTAGACAATGTTGAAAATGCATTGAAGCAGGAAAGGTTTTTTTTTTTTTTTTTTTTTTTTTTTGAGTTCTGATGTTGCTTGTTTTTGCAGATTCCAGCAGCAATTTTACATTTCTGTTTGAGGTCACTTATATAGCTTCTGGAGCAAGTGTGGTATTATTTAGACTAGAGTGCTCAGAGGATGATGGAAATGTAGCAGCCAACAAAGGCTCACTGTTTCTTCTTACTCTACCTCATATGAGCGCTTCTAGTCCTCATACCTTGATAGGACTCAGGTGAACAGGTTTTTCTCATATCCTAATAACTGATTTCTGTAAGTTCAAGAAGACAGATTCTTAGTTTTCTGTGGAATGGTACCAGATCAATTTATTTGTCACTTAGTAAGAAAGAACTTTGTCCTTTTCAGCAGCCTTTTCTTCCTGAACCTGGAATTGGGGCAGTTAAGAGCACCTCTTTTTTTTTTTTTTTTAATTTTTTTTTTTTATTTAAGCAGCATGATTACATACATGATTGTATTTGGGTTTCAGTCATAAAAAAGAACAGCCCTTTCACCAGTGCAACATTCCCACCACCAATGCCCCCCCATCTCCCTCCTTCCCCATCCCTGCCTGTATTTGAGACAGGCATTCTACTTCTCTCTCATTAACCTTGTCATGATAGTGTTGTCATCTCTCTAACTGCATTCACGACTCTTGTTGGGAAGAGCACCTGTTGTTTGGGTATTCTGTTTCAGCCTTAAGTTCTGGTTGCACTTGTATTCTTTGGAGTTCTCTTTACTTCTCACTATTTAAATTTCATTACTCTAAACACTTTGTTATTGTTAATGATGCTTTACCTTTTCAAATTCCCGTGTGACTTCATCCTGAATCTAAAGCTGTATAACTACTCTAAACTGTATAATTCTACATTGATTTTAGAACCAGTTGGTGACTGTCTACAAAAGAAATTGGACAGGTATTTTGACTAGAATTGCATTCAATCTGTAGGGCTTTTGGGGAGAATTGACATCTTAACAGTGTTGAGTCTGACTTCTGAATAAGGAATCACCTTTATTTAGATTTCTAGTTTTTTCCAGCAGTGTTTTACAGTTTTCATTGTACAGATCTTTCCTATATTTTGCCAGATTATTCCTCAGTATAATATATTTTAATGCTTTTATAAATGGCATTTTAAACATTCTAATTCATTTAGCCACTGCCAAGATATATTTTTCATATTGTTCTAATATCCTGCAGTTTTCCTAAACTCACATGCAGCTCTAATACTTTTTTGGATAGATTTCATTTGACAATTTTATGGTCTGTGAATAAAGATTTTGCTTCTTCTAGTGCAGAGTGCTTGCCCTTTATTTCTTTTTCTTGCATATTTATCTGGTTAGATTCTCTAGTGCAATTAGTGCTTCTCAAAGTGAGCAATTTCCTCCCCCCCCACACCCCCCCAGTGTATGTACTGGAATGATACAGGATGTCTAGCCTGCAGGAAAATTGGGGGATACTTTGTTTGTTTGCTTACAAAGGTTGATTTCCAGAGAGGGCGCTGATAATTTTTTTTTTGTTTTGCAAAAAGAGTGGTAGGCTAAGGAAGTTTGGGAACTTTTGATCTAGTATTATGTTAAATAAGTATGAACGGTGAGACTACATATCCTACTCTTATTTATAATCTTAGGGGAACTGATCTATTTTTTCATAGTTAGTATGATGTTTATTGTAAATTTTCTTTATCCAACTGATTAAATTCATTTAGTTACCAATTTTCAGAGATTTAAATTCAGTAATTATATGTCTGAGGGTTTATGGGTTAGCCCTAGTTAATGCAAGTTTTTGTGGTGCACAGTTTTGTATTGATTGCAGTATATTCTCTAAATGAATGTTGGTTCTCCCCAAGAAGTTATACTTTATATATAATAAATGGGTTCAAATTTTCATTTTTTATGTATTTCATTTTTATGTATTCATTTTTATGTATTTTCATTTTTATGTATATATATAAAGTTATACTTTATATATAATAAATGGGTTTTATTTTATTTTGAAATTTTCATTTTTTTATGTATTCATTTTTTATGTATTGTTTATACTACAGTTTTTTTTCCAGAGACAAAGTTGTTCATGATTGAGTTATAATCATACAATTCACAACCTTCACCAATGCACATTTTCCACAGCCAATGTCAAGTTTCCCTTTCACCCTCCCCAATATCTGAGTTTTAAAAGCATTTCATTTCTAATAATTTATTAAAAAAGTGTAAACTATATTAATACATATTAATGACATCTAGTTAGTGAACTCTGATGTGAAAGAAAACTAAAAAATAATGAAAAGTCAATATATCTTTTGATAACATTTATAATTGGGTAATTGCTATAAAGTTATTTTTAGCATTACTAGTGGGGGATAGTCATAGAATTCTAATTTCGGAAGAAGTTCACACTGGGAAGTGATAAGGTACTGCCTCCCACCCAGCTTGATGCTTGAGGGTTGCTCCTGATCAGTGTTTGGTGCAGTTTGATGCTGGGGATTGAATCCAGGCCTCCTGGCTGTAATGCATTGTACTCTACTCCATTAGTTAAATCTTCTGCGTAGTTGTAGGTTTCCTAAACACTCTTTAGATGGATTGATGTATATGAAATCGTAAAAATAATGGATGAAGAATTTTTAAAAACAAAAAGGCTTACCGAAAGATTCTAAGAAAGAAAAAAGGCAAGTTTATAACCTAACTATAGGGGAGGGGCCGAGAAGAATGCAGTTGTTGCTTTAAACAGACAGTAGTTAGAATTCAAGCTGGTTATTTAGGTTGGTGGCTTTGACAAAGTATAAAGAATTGCCTTAAGATAAGCGAATTTAAATCCCACTTGCTAACTGAGTACTGTTTTTTTTTTTTTTTTTTTTGGAGAATTCTATTGGTCTATACTTGGGTTGTTCTTTCTCACTCTGTATTTATGAATCATGTTCAGGATCCAGAACGCTATGCTGAGTGTCCAATCAAAATTGGATGCATGCAGGAAAGAACTTTAACCCATTTCTTTCTTAATTTTGTTAAAGTGGTTGAGGTCATACCCAGCGATATTCAGAGATCACTCCTGGGAATGATTGGAGGATATGTATGACGTTGGGGATCAAGCTGGGTCTGCTACATGCAAAATAAAAACAAAAGTAATAACACCTTGGGCCGTGTATTATGTCTTGGACTTGGATAGACAGTAGATTTCTTTTTTAAAGTATTTTCCCTTGGGCTAGAATGATAGCACAACTTTAGGGTTTTGCCTTGCACTTGGCTCACACACCCAGGCTCGATCTCCATCCTATATCTAGGTCCCATGAGCCTCCCAGGAGCGATTTCTGAGCGCAGAGCCAGGAATAACCCCTGAGTGATGCTGAGTGTGGCCTAATCCCCCCACAACCAAAAAGTCTTTTTTTTTCTCAGTTTTATTGAGGCATATTGGTATATACTTGATGTGATGATCTCTTTATATATGCATTGTTCTAACCTCCAGAATGCATAATTCCCTCTGCCAATGTCCCAAGGACCTCTTTCATCCCATCTTCCAGTTTTGGTAGACTGGATACATTCATTTTTTTTTTTTCTTATCTTTTTTTGGTTTGGGCCCACATTTCTCAGAACTCAGACTTTACTCCTGGCTCTGCTCTTGAGGGATCACTACTGACAGTACTTGGAGGACCATCCATGGTACTGGGGATCGAAACCTGGTAGGCCATGCATTTCTTTTTTTCAGGGTTGTTGACTCTGTGGTTTGGCAGTTTAGCTTCCCCAATCCCCTACTTCCCATCGCTTCCCGATTACCTTTTTTCCTTCCAGGATTTTGGCTTTCTTTTTTTGCTTTTTGGGTCACACCCAGTGACGCTCCGGGGTTACTCCTGGCTATGTGCTCAGAAATTGCTCCTGGCTTGGAGGACCATATGAGATGCCGGGGGTTCAAACCATGGTTCGTCCTAGGTTAGCGTGTGCAAGGCAGATGACCTACCACTTGCACCATCACTCTGGCCCCTGATTTTGGCTTTTAATTTAAATACAGATCATAATTAGCATCTATGGAAGATTTTACCCCAATTCAGACATAAGGAAAGTTTGAATATTTTATGCCATTAAGTTTAGGATTAGGTTTAGGATTTTCTAACGTTTCAGAATACAAAAAAATTGAGTTTCTTTTTATTTGCTAATTAAGCTTACCACTAGAGCTCATACTTTCAAGTTAACTTTACTAGAAAAAAAATTGAGTTATCTGATATTTCTACTATGGACATGTTTGTACTTGCCATAACAGTATGGAAAATATGTTTTACTGTGAGACTATCATCATAAATGTGTCAGATAATTAGTATTTTAGTACTCTGAAGATTTTACTTCTGGTTGTGCTCAGGGGCTTTGTGTGATATCAGGATTGAATCATGGTCAACCTAATGCATGGCAAAATGCTTTAACTCCCTCACTGTATCTCCATCTAATGTAATTTTTCTTTTTAGATATATAGAGGAAGGTAGAAAACAGGCCACTTAATTATCAGACAATGACAAGAATCTATTCTTTGTAATATATTACTTTGTTCCTTAATCCTTGTTTTTCATTTGTGATATTTGGTAACATGAATCAAATATTCACTATCTTCACTTAAAAATTTTTTGTTTTTGTTTTTTGGGCCACATCCATTTGAAGCTCAGGGGTTACTCCTGGCTAAGTGCTCAGAAATTGCCCCTGGCTTGGAGGGACACCAGGGGATCAAACCGAGGTCCTTCCTTGGCTAGCGCTTGCAAGGCAGACACCTTACCTCTAGCACCACCTCTCCAGCCCCCACTTTAAAAATTTTTAGTTAAGGCTATTTTAGACTGAAAATCTGCAAATCTTAGGAAATCTGAAAGCTATTTTAATTTCTTTTCAAAAATGTATACTGCTTGCTATTAACATTTTAATAGAAATTACTAGAAATAAAACTTTCCAAATAAAAACCTCAGCAGATGAGGATATTAAATGTTCAAAGTTAAAACATTAAAAATATATAACCAATTATTTAGTTTTATTATTATTATTATTATTTTTTGTTTTTTTGGTCCACACCCGGTGACGCTCAGGGGTCACTCCTGGCTATGTGCTCAGAATTCGCTCTTGGCATGGGGGACCATATGGGAAACCGGGGAATCGAACTGCGGTCTGTCCTAGGCTAGCACAGGCAAGGCAGGAACCTTACCTCTAGTGCCACCGCCTGGCCCCGATATAACCAATTATTTTATGTTATCAGATTTGTTAAAAAATTCAGCTTTAGGAGCCAGAGAAATAGCAATGCGATAGGGTGTTTGCCTTGCACGCAGCTGACCCAGGATGGACCTGGGTTCAATTCCTGGCATCCCATATGGTCCCCTGAGCCTGCCAGAAGAAATTTCTGAGTGTCGAGCCAGGAGTAACCCCTGAGTGTCACTGGGTGTGACCCAAAAGCCAGCTTTATTGAGGTACATAGCTGACAAAAATTTTAGCTTATTTAAATTGTATTTCATGACAACTTCATATATGCAAACATTGTAAAGGAATTATTGCTGGAGTTAACATTAAATTAAATGTATTTATTCCTCTTATAATTTATCTTTATTTTGTGAGAACATTTTTTCTCAGAAAATTTCAATTGTATAATGTTACTAGTGACAGTAACCAAGTTTTACATTTGATTCTCATATTTTGTTAATGTTTGAGCTAAAGATTTGTAAACTTTCACCAGTTGCTTTTCCTTCCTTCCTTCCTTCCTTCCTTCCTTCCTTCCTTCCTTCCTTCCTTCCTTCCTTCCTTCCTTCCTTCCTTCCTTCCTTCCTTCCTTCCTTCCCTCTTTCTTTTTTT
>PVKC010023157.1:0-17369 GCA_004027635.1 Crocidura indochinensis
GGGAGATCAAGTGGTGCTCAAGGTTTTGCCTGGTGGTATTTGAGAGACCATTCATTGCTGGGTGTTGAAGGAAGGGTTATGTTACATGTAAGGCAAGCACCTTAACCCTTGTACTATTTCTTTGGCCAAAGCCTTACTTACACATATGAAGCATATAATCTTCTACTGAGTCATATTTCTAACTCCCCAAAAGCCATCTCCACACTATACTGGGGTCTTTCTCTATCATGTAGCTATAACCTTGTCCCTCAACCTTTGTGGAATTCTGACGTCTTTATTACCATCAAGATCTTTATGGCAACAATGGCAAGAATTTTCTGGAGGAAATGCTTTAGCTGACTCCTAAATTTTATGATGGGAAGAATCAGGCATTTTTTTTCTTTTAAAGGGTTGCTTCTTCCGGATGGAAGATCAAGTCAGGCTTTCAGTGATGTAAGCTAAGTTGTATTTTAGTTTATTATTTTTTCTCCTTCCTTCCCCTCCTCCCTTTTCTGTTTTGTTATGAGAACTGAGGGTTTTACACACACACACACACACACACACACACACACACACACATGTGATTGCTGTGGTGATTGCAGATTTGTTTTTGGTGACTCTGGAATCACAAATGTGAGTGTTGCTGAGATCTCTTCATGTGGGGCCATACTAAAGATTGAATTAATGTTCTCAGGTTCTACCACTGACCATGGACTCTCAAATTAGGCATTTTGGGAAGATTATATTCTGCAAATCCCATGTGTGGTTTAAAGGATTAGACTCTTTCTTATTACCTTTTCTCAGAGCTTCTTTTTTTTAATGTTGGGGAAAACAGTTCCTTTGTTCTTCCTTTTTTTTTTTAAGTGGGAGATTTAAAAATTTTTTTTAACTTTTTCTTTTCTTTATTTAATTTTTAAATATCTTTAAACAATTTGATTACAAACATGATTGTAGTTGGGTTTCAGTCATATAAAGAACACTCCCCTTCACAGTGCAACATTCTCATCACCAGTATCCCAAATCTCCCATCTTCCTAGCCCCCTCACTCCCTGCCTGTATTTGAGACAGGCTTTCTACTTCCCTCATTCATTCACATTGTTATGTTAGTTGTCACTGTAGTTATTTCTCTAACTGTAGTTATTTCTCTAACCACTCTTTGTGGTGAACTTCATAGCATGAGCTGGACCTTCCAGCCCATAGAGCTTCTTTGTAAGCTAAGCTCCCCAGCTCTGTTGTGACTCTGTTATGTTTTTCTTAGAATCGTTTTTTCCCCCTTCCCTCTTGCTCTTGCTTACAATGTTTTTGCAAGTTTGCTCCTTGATCCTTCATGGTCTCTAGTGAAGAAACTTGGGGTATTTTTATAGCCCATTGTTTATTGTGAAAATTTTAATTTGAACACATATAAAATCATACGAATGATGAGACTGATGTTTTTTTGTTTGTTTGTTTTTGGTTTTGGGCCACACCCAGCACTGCTCAGGGGTTACTCCTGGCTGTCTGCTCAGAAATAGCTCCTGGCAGGTACGGGGGACCATATGGGACACTGGGATTTGAACCAACTGCCTTTGGTCCTGGATCAGGGGCTGCTTGTAAGGCAAATGTCGCAGTGCTATCTCTCCAGGCCCGAGATTGATGTTTTACTTAGCCTGTGTGTTTATCAAGATAAGACCAACCTTCTTTTATTACTAAACTTACCTGCTCTCACTTCTTAGGATGATTTTGAAGCATGTTTTATGACTAAAGGTATGATTCATCTTTAAGTCACTCAGCACATGATTCACAAAGACCAAAGAATTCACATGATGATACTACAATAATCACATCTAATAAAACTAACAATAATTCCTTGATATCAAATATCTAGTGTTAATTTCCCCTTATAGTATAAGTGCCTCTGCAGACGTAAGTCCATGTATAATCTGTATAAATCATGATTTATCCCATTTTACAGAGAAATTTATTTAAGTATCTTTTAATTTACATATTTTTATTTTCCCTGGTGCTGGGAATCAAACCCAGGGCCTCACACATGCAAAGCCTATGCTCTACTTCTGCTAGCCTAGAAATTTTGTCTTTTATTTTTTAATTTCTATAACTTTACAAAAGATTTTTTTTAAATTTCTATAACTTTACAAAAGATTTTTTAAAATTTCTATAACTTTACAAAATATTTTTTAAATTTCTATAACTTTACAAAAGATTTTTAAAAATTTCTATAACTTTACAAAAGATTTTTTTTAATTTCTATAACTTTACAAAAGATTTTTTTAAATTTCTATAACTTTACAAAAGATTTTTTTTTAATTTCAAATTTTGTCTTTAATCTCTTCATCCCCCTTGTAAACTAATAAAATGTACTGAAGAAGCAAGATTATGTAATTTGCAAATTTTTTCTGCTTAGAGATACAGTCTTTTTTTTTTATGGATTTTGGGTCACACCCGGCAGTGCTCAGGGGTTACTCCTGGCTCCATGCTCAGAAATTGCTCCTGGCAGGCACGGGGGACCATATGGGGCACCGGGATTCGAACCGATGACCTTTTGCATGAAAGGCAAATGCCTTACCTCCATGCTATCTCCCGGGCCCCAGCCATGACTTTTAAATTTCATTAAATTTTTAAAAACCTTTACGGTTTGAAGTACTGTGATTTACAATAATTTCAGTGATCGTTTTATGTGTATAAAATACCAGTACCTCCCTCCCTCAATGAATCCAAGGCCCCTCCCTTTTAGCCCTCCACCCCAGACTCAGCTCTGTGAATACTCTCCCCCAATCTGATTCTCTCCTTGCTATGTATATATTTGTGTCCCTTTATATGAGAGAGATCATTCTGTTTCTATTCCTTTCTTTCTGAATTATTTTTACTCTGCATGATCTACTCTAGCTGCATCCATGTTGGGGCAAATTGCACAAATTTGTCTTTTTTGGCTTTTTTTTTGTTTTTTTTGGGGGGGTCATACCTGGTGACACTCAGGGGTCATTCCTAGCTATGTGCTCAGAAATTGCTCCTGTCTTGGGGAACCATATGGGACACCAGGGGTTCTAACCCCGGTCTGTCCTAGGCTAGCATCGGCAAGGCAGGTGCCTTACTGCTCCACACCACTGCTCTGGCCCCTGAATTTGTCTTTTCTAAGATCTGCACAGTACTTCACATGTAAATATCCTACAACCTCTGTATTCATTCATTTGTAGTGGGTATTTGGAGATTTTCTAGATCTTTTGTTATAAGTGCGATTGTACTATGCCCTGAGATAAATATAAGTGTGCATATATCCTTTTAAATTAATGTCTCTGTGTTTAGAGGTTAGATGCAAATAAATGGTAGCATTGGGTTATATAGCATTCTGTTCTTTTTTTGAGATATATATGATTTTTTTTGAAAATTTCTATGATTTCCATAGAGACTGAACCAAATGGCATTTTCACCAACAGTGATAAAGAGTTCCTTTTTCACCATAATCTCACAATCACAGGTTGTTTCCATACTTTTGAATAACTTTCACTGGCATGAAATAATATGTCAGTGTAGTTTTTATTTCTCATTCCCTATGCATGAGAGATGATAAACACTCTTTCATATGCTATTGGCCATCTGTATATCTTCTTCGGGGAAGTGTATAGACACTTCCTCATTTAGATATCTAGACCTCATCTCTTCTTCCCGTTTTTTGGATAGAATTGTTAAGATTTTTGTGTTGTTGAACTTTGTGAGTGCTTTACAGATCTTGGATTTTAGCCCATTATCTGATATATTGTGTGCAAATATTTTCTCCAATTGAATATGGTGTCTTCATTATAGCTTGAGGTTTTTGTTTTTTCTGTTCAGAAACTTTTAAAGTCGATATAGTTTCATTTGTTTCATTTATGCTTTTGTTGTTTTTGCCTCTATTGTCAGCTTATTGAGATGCCACTGAGGTCAATTTCCTGGAGAGTTCTGCCTATTTTTTATTACTATATTTTATAGATTCTGGTTTAATCTCGATGTCTTTAATTCACTTTGAATTAACTTTTGTAAGTGGTATGAGATACTCTTCTAATTCTATTTTTTATATGTGGCCATCCAATTTTACTATCACCATTTATTTTATCGTTGAGTTTTATTTATTTATTTATTTTATTTAAACACTATGGTTACAAGGTTGTTCATACAACAGTTTTACCCCAAGGATAAAGTTGTTCATGATTGAATTACCATCATATAATATATAACAACCTTCACCAGTGTGCATTTACAGTCACCAAAGTCAGCCATTTCCCTCTTGCTCTCTCTAATGCCCTCTTCCTCCCCACCCTCCTTGATGCCCTCTATTTGCCTCCATATGCCTCTGAGGCAGGCTTTTTAACTCTCTCTTTCCTCTTTTGACATTGTGGTTTGCACTACTGCTAACAAAGGGATGCTATAAGTGTCCTTTTCATAGAGCATTAGGTCTTTGTCTATTCTAACTACACTCTCTGCTCTTTATGGCTAGCTTCCTACACTGGGCTGGACCTCCTGACCTTTGTCTCTATTGTTTCTGAATACCATCCTAACACTATTTTTTTTTTTTTTTTGGTTTTTGGGCCACACCCGGTGACGCTCAGGGGTTACTCCTGGCTATTCCCTCAGAAGTCGCTCCTGGCAGGCACGGGGGACCATATGGGGAACTGGGGGATCGAACCGCGGTCCGTCCTAGGTTAGCGCAGGTAAGGCAGGCACCATACCTCCAGTGCCACCGCCCGGCCCCCATCCTAACACTATTTTTTATTTTCTTGAAGTCCCAAAGATGTATGAGATTATTCTATGTTAAACTCTCTCCCTCTGACTCATTTTACTCAGCATAATACTCTCCATGCCCTACCATATATAAACAAATTTAATGACGATTTTTCTCAATAGCTGCATACTATTCCATTGTGTATATATACTACAATTTCTTTAGCCACTCTGTTGTCAGGCATCTGGGTTATTTCTGGCTATTGTAAAGTGTCACACTGAACATAGGAATGTAGAGTACATTTTTGTATTGTGTTTTTGTATGGTTAGGATTGTTATTTCTAGAGCATAAGAAAGCACAATTTTCAGTTTTTTTGTGATATGTGCCATTCTCTGCCAATGCCATTTATTAAAGAGACTTTAGTTCTTCTTTTATTTTAACACACCCACTAGTGCACTCCTAGAGGGCTTGGATGTCCATATGGGAGACCAGGAATTAAACTCCAGTTAGCTGTATGCAAGGCAAGCCCTACCCATGGTAGATTTTCTTTGTTCCACTTCATGTACTTAGCTCCTTTTTAGATGAGTAACTGTCTATAAATCTGAGGTTTATATGCAGTTTAACTCAGGACCCTAAATTCTGTTCCATTGATCTGTGGTCTATCTTTATTCCAATATTCCAATATCTTTAATTTTAGCTTTGTAATTTAGTTCAAAGTTGGGAAATGCAATGCATTTCACTTTCTTTTTTCCTACCGTAGAATTACTTTGGCTATTCAGGGAGTTTTATGGTTGGTTCCATTCAAACTTTAGTAGAGTGTGCTCTAATTCTTTGAAGAGTGTCATTGGAATTTTAATAGGATTTGTACTGAGTCTGTATATCACTTTTGTTCCTTAATTAGTGACATAGTTTTCACTGTATAAATCTTTCACTTACCTTGTTGATTTCTAGGTATTTACTTATTTTTGCTTTTGGTGCACAGAGATTATTCTCAGTACTTCTTTCAGAGGTCACATGTAATGGTAATTTAGGGATTTGGTGCTGGAAATTGGTGTCTGCATGAAAGGCAAGCACCCTATCTATAGTATTGTAGTTTCAGTCTGGTATTTAACATTTTGGGTCACTGCTTTTATAGGGATTATATTTTCTTTTTTTTTGTTTTTTGTTTTAGGGCCATACCCAGTGACGCTCAGGGGTTACTCCTGGCTATGCGCTCAGAAGTCGCTCCTGGCTTGGGGGACCATATGGGAAACTGGGGGAATCGAACCGCGGTCCATCCTAGGCTAGCGCAGGCAAGGCAGGCACCTTACCTCCAGCGCCACCGCCCAGGCCCTAGGGATTATATTTTAAATTTCTTTTTCTTCTAGTTCTTTATTTAATTAAATAAAATTCCCAAGATTTCTAGGTATTTAGTAACTTGCTACTTTACTATATTCCTTTATTGTTTCTTTTTTAAAATATCTTTATTTAAACACCTTGATTACAAATATAATTGTAGTTGAGTTTCAGTCATATAAAGAACACTCACCTTCACCAGTGCAACATTCCCATCACCAATGTCCCAAATCTCCCTCCTCCCCACCCCACTACCTGTATTTGAGACAGGCTTTCTACATCCCTCATTCATTCATTCACATTGTTATGATAGTTGTCTATTGTTTCTAAGAGTCTTTTTGTACAATAAATCTCATTTCTAGAGAACTTATTTTTTCACAGTGCAAGGGGAGGGCAACCAGGTCTTGATTCTCCAAAATCTTCTTTAATCATTTTCAATATGAATATTATATTCTATAAACAAGAGTGTCTATTTCTTAGAATAATCTATTAAATGTAGCCATTGTTCTCTCTCTCTCTCTGTGTGTGTTGTGTGTATGTGTGTCTGTGTGTTTGTTGTTTGTTTTTGGGCCACATCTAGCTGTGCTCAGAAATTACCTCTGGCTCTGCACTCAGGGATCACTCCTGGCAGTGCTAAGGAGACCATATGGGGTGTACAAAGGATCAAACCTAGGTTGTATGCATGCAAGGCAAGCACCCTACCTGCTGTATACTATTGATCTGGCACTACCATTGTTCATTTATAACCAAATCTATCTGCTCATTTTTCATAACTACTTGCTGAGCTTTAGTAGAAATAATCATAACAAAGTTCTTCAGTTAGAAAAGACCTTACCTTTTCTTCTTTAGAACATTTAACAAGAATAAGCTTTTGGAAAGGAGTTAGTTGTTCAAGCCAATCCTCGAACTTTTTAAACATCTCTTTTTCTTCTTCTGTGGCATGCTCTTCTTCTGTTGCCAAATAGCCTTCCCACTTAAATGGGTTAATATCAGTCTCAAAAGATCCTGAGAACAAATTTTAAAAGATGCTATAATTAGAAGTGTATTATCCTTGAAATCAAACAAGTTTACATGACAACTTAAAATCTCTGAATTTGGGGCCGGAGCAATAGTACAGTGAGTAGGGCATTTATTTGCCTTGCACATGGCTGACCTGGGTTTGACTTCCAACATCCCATATGGTCCCCCAAACCTGCCAGGAGTAATTCCTGAATGCAGAACTTGGAGTAACCCCTGAACATTGCTTGGTGTGGTCCCCAAAACAAAATATTTTTTCTTTGAATTTACTGTAAGTTTTTACCACAAATTTAATATGCCTTTACCTAATTAAAACATAAAGAACTTAAAATTAGATCAGAAAACAAACTATTTATATGCCTAGCTAAAACAAAATTACAGAGAGGTTAAAGATAAAAGGACATATAAATACACTAATTAAATATGAATATAAAATATGAAATGACAAGGTAACATCAAATAGATTGAAATTCAAGACAAACATATAGACAAACACAATACATTAACTCCATCAACTGAGATGCAATTCCTATGATAAAAAATAATTAAACAAACATGTCTGTTCCAGTTAATAGTATACAATATTTCACTCATGCTGGAGTAGAATAGAAAGAAAAAAAAAAGCTGTACCTCAATTACTAATTTAATTTGTCATCAATATAGAAAAATAATCTCTATTTGGCCACATCATTAGTGACATTTTGGGCCAGTGGTTATGTGTTATGAGCACTGTAGATTGATTAGTCACATTCTTTTTTTCCCAGCTACTGAATACTAGTGGCATCTTTTTATGTGACAACCAAAAATGCTCCAGATATTGCCAGTTGTAAACAAGTCCTCCAGAGGAGAGCCACTGAAGTGGATGAATTAAAAACTTACCTATGACATTTTTCTAAGAAGTAGATTAAACAATTCAGAAATTCATAAGGAACAATATCCCATCCCACCCTGAATAGCCAAAGAAATCACTGAGAAGAAGAAGATAGGCATCACTTTTCCCAAATTAAACTGTACTATGAAGTAAAACAGCATGAAACTGGAATAAAGACAGACCCTCTGATCAGTGGAATAGAATTGAAAATCTGGAGACAGGGGCCGGAGGAATAGCATGGAGGTAAGGTGTTTGCCTTTCATGCAGAGGGACGGTGGTTCGAATCCCGGCATTCCATATGGTTCCCCGAGCCTGCCAGGAGCAATTTCTGAGCATAGAGCTAGGAGTAACCCCTGAGCGCTGCTGGGTGTGATCCAAAAAAAAAAAAAATCTGGAGACAAACCCTCAGGTATATGATCAATTAATCTTTAAGAAAGGAGCAAGGTAAACATCTTCAACAAGAACAAGTTATGCTGGGAAAACTGGTTGGCCATATGCAAAAAAAAAAAAAAAAGAAAAAAAAAGAATAAAAAACCTTAGACCTCTTTCTGACATTTTGCACAAAAATGTCAAAATGTCTTAAAGAAATGCATTAGAATATTAGACCTGAGTCTATAAGGCATAGAGAGGAAAACATGGGAAAAACTCTCTATGACATTGTAACTAGTGGTATCTTTAAAGATGAAACACTACTGATCAAACAAGTGGAAGGAAACAAAAACAAATTGGTCTCCATTAGATTAAGAAGCTTCTGTTCCTCAAAGTAAATGAAGACCAGTATACAAACACAAGTCACGGGCTGGGAGAAAGTATTTGTTCATTATTCATCTGTTAAAGGGTTAATATCCAAGACATAGAAAACACTGGTAGAACTTTACAAGAAAAAAGCACTTGATCCCATAAAAAATGGAGAGAAGAAATGAATAGGAACTTCCTCAAAGATGAAACACAAATGACCAGAAGGTACATGAAAAAGTGTTCTTTATCACTAATCATCAGGGAAATGCAAATCAAAACAAGTTATCATTTCACACAACAGCTAGTCAAACATAAGAAAGAGCAACCATCAGGGTTGGTGTGGCTGGAGGTTAAAAGGGATCATTATTCACTGCTGGTGGGAATGTCAACTGGTCCAGCTTTTTATTTTTGGAAAACAAGAGAGTCAGTCCTCACAAAACAAAACAGAAAAAAACCAATCAACAATAAAAACAAGCCTAGGAATTGAGCTTCCATAAGATCCAGGGATTCCATTCCCTGGAATATACCCTAATGCCCCAAAAACATAATGCAGAAAAGGCATCTTCTCTCCTATATTCATTGCAGAATTATTTACAATAGGCAAAATCTGTAACTGCCCAAGAATGGATGACTGGATAAAGAAACTATGGTATATTCACACAATGAAATACTACATAGCATTAAAAATGAAGTCGAGAAATTTGGCTGATACACAGATGGTAAATGAGATGAGTAAGAGGGAGGGGACAGAAAGAGGATCACACTCATTTGCAAGATAAAAATAAACAGTGTAGGGGAATAAACCCAAAGATAATAATAATCCAAAAATAATCCAAAGGCCAGGAATCAGTTTTAGTAGAAAGATTACCACAATGAATTGAGGGTTGTTAGGGCAGGGAAGGGACCTCTATGACAATGATAGTGGGGAATGATCACTCTGGACAAGAACTAGATGCAAAAACGAAGTAATATAATACATATATAGACTTTTGTTTGTGTTTAGCCATTTCTGTTGGCTAAACAGAACACAGGACTTTCCTTTGTTCTCTGCTCAGGGATCACTCCTGGCAGGTTTAGAGGGTGCCTAGGACTGAATCCTAGTTGGTTAAGTGCAATGCAAGGACTCTACCCACTGAACCATTGCTATAAGTCCACAAATAAATACATTATTATATATAAGTTCACAAATATACATTATTATATATTATATATAATTATTATATATTATAATATATATTATTAAGGCAAAAAAGAACTATTGAGTAAAGAAGATTACTTACCAAAAAAGGGCACAATTTACTAGGAAAAATGTTTATCCTATTTATACTTAACACAGTATTTTTTAAAAATAAAGTGGGATTAAGTCCAGAATTACAAATGTTAGAAAGAGAAACTGTAATGTGTAACTCCAAAATTACAAATGTTAGAAAGAGAAATAACAGTCATAGTGATATATTGAATAAACCTCTCAAAAATAAAACAAAGTGGGTCAGAGTGATAGTATAGCAGTAAGATGTTTGCCTTGCACATGGCCAACACAGGATGGACCCCAGTTTGAATTCCGGCATCCCATATGGTCCCCCAAGCTTGCCAGGAGCGACTTTTGAGTGCAGAGTCAAAAGTAACTCCTGAGTGCCACCAGGTGTGTCCCCAAAACAAAACAAAAACAAAAAACCAACGAAATAAACAAACAGAAAAAGAAATAAAACAAAGCAAAATATAAAGTATGAGAAAAATAAGCACTACTATATGTATGAGTAAAAGATCAAAAGTGGAGTCTTGCATTCGAGGCATGAAATATAAAAAATATTATACATAAATCAATCTAATTAAATTATAATCAATTTTAGGCTAACCATTCATTTCTATAATAGAGTAAATAAATGATACCCCCATCATATCATAAATGTTCTTTAAAAAATGGTATACTTTCAGAATTGAGTTATAGATTGAGACTTGTAGTGGAAGTTATTTTAGGAGATTATAATTCAGAATACACATAACCTTTGGTGATGAGGAAAAGGGTCTTGTGAAGGAAGTGTAAGGGTCTTTTTTTCTGGCTCTCAGAGGACAAAGAGGCACTTCCACTTGATCAAATCCATGCTGGTAGTTCAGTGCTACGGCCCAGGGAGGTAGTGTTTGTTGGGTCCTTTGGTGCTGGGGTTTTACCTTACTACACTCAGAATAATTCAAAAAGTCCTTGGTGCCAGGGACAGAATCTAAGGAAGCTGTTGCCCTAATCTCTCACTAAATCTCTGACCCTATAGTTCTCACTCTTAGTTAGAACCAGTCAGGTGACTTGTAATCATAGTCAGTGTTGGATCAAGCTGGGTAGTTCTGACTTCAACAGTTATTTATGCACATATATGCATATTATGTGTACATGTATGTATGTTCGTATATTATACTTCAACAAAAAGTTAAAAAATCCAGTACTGTTTTTTTTTTTTTTTGGTTTTGGGGTCACACCCGGCAGTGCTCAGGGGTTACTCCTGGCTCCATGCTCAGAAATTGCTCCTGGCAGGCACGGGGGACCATATGGGGTACTGGGATTCGAACTGATAACCTTTTGCATACGCCTTACCTCCATGCTATCTCCCGGGCCCCAAGTACTCTTTTTAATGTATACTACCTAAAATGGGAATACTAGTAAAATGAAATATTAAAGATTAATGGGTCAAACATCCAACTCAAAAAATTAAAAAATTTGCTAGGGGCCAGTGCAACAGCATAGCGGTAGGGCCTTTGTCTTGCATGCACTGACCCAGTATGGACCTGGGTTTGATTCCCTGGCGTCCTGTCCTATGTGGTCTCCTGAGCCAGGAGTGATTTCTGACTGCATAGCCAGGAGTAACCCCTGATCATCACTGGGTGTGGCCCAAAATCCAAAAAAAAAAAAAACAAAAAAAACCCCAATAAACCCCCCAAATAACTTGCTAGTAACAACTTTTTTTTTTTTTTTGGTTTTTGGGCCACACCCAGTGACACTCAGGGGTTACTCCTGGCTGGCTATTCGCTCAGAAGTTGCTCCTGGCAGGCACGGGGGACCATATGGGGAACCGGGGGATTGAACCGCTGTCAGTCCTAAGTTAGTGCAGGCACCTCACCTCCAGCGCCACCGCCCGGCCCCCTAGTAAGAACTTTTTAATAATCAAATATCCTTGAGAAAAATGCTGACATGGTAAATGATGTTAAATAAGACATTAAAATTAGGGTCCATGATCTATTGACCCCTCCATTAAACAAAGTCCTTTGGATATATTACCTATGGATATGCTAATAGAATATGATACTAAATATTTTGTAAGTCCATTAAAAACGGGGAGTGATTCTTCTAAGTCACAGCAAGCAAACCATGTAGCAGTGGACAGCCAGGGAACTTCAGGCTTAGGAGGGCGTTCCTATTAGAAAGAAAATGAATAATGATTCATAAAAACTACAAAATATTCTTTCATGCATCAAAATGAAAAATTAAGCCTTTAATAGTATGTTCAAAATAATCATATACCTAGGATAAGTAATAAGATATGATAAAATGAAAGTGGTATTGAATCACATCTACTGGTAAACTTCTACTGTAAGGTGTACAATTGATGAAAACTTCAGGTTACAACTATAAAAGGCATTTGATTGGGTGAAGAATTAAAATCCAGACTCTCTGAGTATTCTCATAATATATGACATTATTATTTTCTATTAAACTGGTCAAATTATTCTCATTCTAAACAGTGGTCCTCAAACTACAGCCCAGGGGGCCACATACTGTATTTGTTCCCATTTTGTTTCTTCACTTCAAAATAAGATATATGCAGTGTGCATAGGAATTTGTTTGTAGTTTTTGTTTTTACTATAGTGCGGCCTCCAACGATCTGAGGGACGGTGAACAGGCCTCATGTTTAAAAGGTTTGAGGACCCCTGTTCTAAGAAATGTGGAAAGCTGAGTAGGAGAGATATAAGTTCTGGTACGTTCTTTTCAGCTGCACTGAATGTACTTGCAACCATTTCACACATTCTTAGAAATATAATATGATAATATTCCATGATGTATGTTCATGTGGGTAAAATAATTGAAAAAGAAAACAACTGTGACTGCAGTCTGAAACTAGTGCTTTAAGTTCCATGAATATTTGCATGAGGTTCTATGCTACAGTTTAAAATGCTTTATTTGATACAACTCATATACCGTGTAACTTACTTATTTAAAGCATACAATCAATATATTTTAGAAAATTTACAAATCTATGTAATTATCACAATGATTTTAGAACACCTTACTCTCAGCCCCCCTCATTCTTTGCACTCTTTTGCTACTACTCTCCTATTGCCTTTTGTATTTGTGAGTCTTTTTTTTTTTTTTTTTTTTTCGGTTTTTGGGTCACATCTGGTGATGCTCAGGGGTTACTTCTGGTTTTGCACACAGACATCACTGCTGGTTCAGGGAACCATATGGGATTGAACCAAGGTCTGTCCTGGGTTAGCCGGGCCAGCCGCATGCAAGGCAAATGCCCTACCAACATGCCATCGCTCTGGCCCCTCCCTCTATGAGTCTTAAACTATTATTAATTATTCTAGATAATTCCCAGAAACCAAATTTTATGTAATTTTTTGTGATCCACCATTTCACTCAGTGTTTTTAAAGTTTATTCTTGTGTGTCTCAGAGATTCTTGCTGTTTTATGGCTGAATATGTGTACAGACAGATCTAAAACAAGAGAACTAGCTCTTTGCAAGCATTAACTTTTACAGTGAAGTTTAAATAGCATTAAATAAGGGTTGATAGAATGTGTATGATGAGGTATGGGTGGGGTTACGGAGAAGGAGGTGGAGTGGTTTTTATCTGGATTTGTTTTGGAAGCACAGAGCACAGGAGAGTGAAATAAAAAATTCAATCCTGGGGGTGGGGGAGAATCACGCCATCTGCCAGGTAAGGGGAGAGGCGGTTGATCCAAGCCAACCTTTGGAGCACATCTCTGCAGGTGGGGCTGAACTGTGCTATCTGTCAGGTAGAGGGGCAGGGGCGGATGGCCCAGACAACCTGTGGAGTTCAGTTGATTCAGCCCAAACCACAAAATACAAAGAAATATGGGCAAATTAAGGAAGACACTAACAATCAGGGATATGAAGAGAAATCCTAGTGAGTTCCCACATCCACCAAAATGCATAGACCCAATAGATGAAGACTTAAAAGCAACATTGCAAGCCATGGCAAAAGAAATCATGTAATCACTAGCCAGTAAGTTCAAGAAATCCATAGATGAACAAATCAACAAACTCAAGGAAGAACTTTTACAGAACACGAGAGAATCCATACAAACAGAATGAAAAGAAATAAAAAATGCCTTAGCAAGTCATAGTAGCAGAATTACACAGTTGGAAACTCACATAGAAGAACTTGAAGAAAAACTACAAACCAAAAATGACAAAGAAGCCAATAAGAAAATAAAAAGTAAAGCATTGGAAGAAAAAGTTAGGTATTTAATAAACAAAGACAAAAGAAATAATCTATGGACTGTAGGAATAATAGAAGTGGAGGAAATAGAGAAAGGGGAGACAAGTGGTTAGGGAAATAATAGCAGAAAACTTTCTCATCCTCTGGAAAGAGGCTTCAATGCAAATCCAGGTGGTAAAAAGAGTTCCTAATAAAATAGACCCTAATAGACCAACACCAAGAAATGTAGTAATCCAAATGGCAAAAAATAAAGAGAAAGATGAACTCCTTAAAGCAATAAGGGAGAAAAAACTCTCAAGTACAAAGGAAGGAACATAAGAATCAAACCAGATCTCCCATTTGAAATAACTCAAGCAAGAAGACAGTGGAATGACATATTTAAACAACTGAATGAACGAAACTTCCAACCTAGAGTCTACTACCCAGCAAAACTCTCATTCATATAGGAGGGAGGACTAAAAATATTCTCAACCAAAAAAGATTTTGCATTATTTGTGCAAACAAAACCAATTCTAAATGATAATTCAGAGATAAATTACACAATCCAAACCCCCAATTGTAACCACAACCACCCTACGCAATACAACTGCACAACAGACCTCCCTAGCAATAATCTCAAATGTCAATGGACTAAACTCTCCCTTTATAAGACACATAGTAGAGACTGGGATTAGAAAACAAAAACCGGATTTCTGCTGCCTGCAAGAAACACACCTACAAGTATAGGATATACACAGGCTTAGAATAAAAGGATGGAAATCAATTATTCAAGTCAATGGAAACAAACCAAAAAAAGCTGGGGCAGCCATTCTTATATCAGACCAACTTGCATAACCTCAAGAAAGTGATCAGAGACAAAGGGAGTTGCTACTACTGATCAGGGGAATGCTAGACGATGAAGTACTAACTCTGGTCAATATTTATGCACCAAACGCAGAGCCAGCAAAATATGTAAGGCATTTGCTCAAAAACTTAGGGAAACATATGGAAGGCAATGTGATAGTAGTAGGAAAAAAATTCAATACTGCGGGGTTGCCCTAAGGCTTGAATATTGGCAAACAAATGTAGGTGCTAGTTCTGTAGGGTCCAGGGCAAGATCTGAGATAGGCAAACAGAGCTGAGAATTTAGAATGGGCTGAGATAAAAATACTGGCCAGATGGGGCTCATTTTGGTCAAGATTTATGGTACCTGGGTGAGTTAGCAAAATTAGGCAACAGGGGCTGGAGAGATAGCACAGGGGTAGGGTGTTTGCCTTGCACATAGCTGATCCAGGACAGAGCCAGCCAGGAGCTATTTCTGAGCCCAGAGCCAGAAGTAACACCTGAGCACCACAGGGTGTGACCCAATCCCCCCAAACTAAACAAACCTCAAAACTTCAAAATTAGGCAATAGGATGCTAATGAAGAAGGGAGCTAGAGTGAAATTATTGAAGTTTTGAAGGCAACAATCAAGTGATATTACTCTGTTCACCTTAAAAAGAAAGATGTGTCCAGGCAAGAGAGGATTATGATCTTACAACCATTATCACAGTAATATTTTAGGTACATAGCGGCATTGAACTCTGGGCATTCCCACCACCAGTGATGTCCTCCCTCCAATCCTGTTCCCAGCATGCATCCATATCCCTTCCCCTTTACCCCCTGGGCTGCTAGTATAAGTGGTTCCCTCTGTGAACACTTTATATTTGTAAGCTGGTTAATATTTCAAAACATGGTCACATCTACTAGGTCACTGGAGAATCCCAGAATCCTTTGGTTTGTTTGTTTATTTTATTTTATTTTTCTGGGGCCTTCTCAACAGTGTCCATGGTTTAGGCATACTCTAGGGCAGGGGTCTCAAACTCGAAGCCCGAGGGCCGTTTGTGGCCCTCTGTACAACACTTTGGACTCACGGCCGGCCTTCAAATATTGCAGTATTCGCGATTATTCACTTACCGAAAATGGCAATAAAAATCGCATTAGCAAGAAAAAAAATCGCATTAAACATTTGCATACCCCGAGCAGTTCCTTCCGGATATGCAAATGTTTAATGCGATTTTTGTTCTTACCAATGCGATTTTTTATTGCGAATATTTGGTACTCGAAATCCCTTATGCAGTTCTGACTTTGCCTCCTGCAGCCCCCGGGTAAATTGAGTTTGAGACCCCTGCTCTAGGGTCTGTGCTTGGGGAAACATAAAGAATGCCTGGAATTGAAACTGGGTTGACTGCATTCAAGGCCTCACCCATTGTACTGTAGTTCCACACCCAGCATCCCTTTTAAAGCATAATGAGACCACCACTATATGAGGAGCTTAAATGAAACCAACTTTACACAGCTACTGAGACAGAGCTAAGTTGTTGCTAGATCTCCTGGTTCCTAGCAAACAGTGGGTCAAAGAACCAAAAGTACAACTCTCAGCTACTGGCTTGTGACCCCCATTTAGAATAGCATCACAATCTAAATCCGACATAGGTACCTTTTCTAATCCTGCAGCACCTCGGAGAAAAAAATTCCATTCGGCTTCATTTATGATCTCACGCTGACGCAAGATCTCAACGCAGAGCATAAAGCTGTATATGAGTTTATGGTTTTCAAAAAGCCCTCTTGAAATGTTGGTATAGGCAGACAATAGAGTCTGTTCCAGCAGTATTTCCATGCGTTGCTCCAGGATATTTGATTTAGGAGAAGCTTCAATTGTTGCATTGAACAACTGCGTAAAAGAGAGTTTGGTCAATCTATCTGATTTTATTAAATTGGTTCAGAAAAAAAATCTGCTCTTCATCTGCCCCCACCCCCCCACCATCTCAGTGAGAAAACAGCACAAGAGAAAAGGCTATTCTACGAACAGATTAAAGTTCACCCCAAATTGAGATTTTATTCCTGCATGTCCCTTTCAGAAATGGATCAAATGCCATTTAAATTCATGTTATTTAAAAGCTGTCATCTTGAGAGACAGAAAAAGATGGAAGATGGAGTTGAGCTGACAGAATAAGTTTCTGTATTCTCAATTTGATTCAGATCCTTGAGATCATCACCTGGGGGTAAGAGCTATAAGTGGAAAGATAGGTCATATGCTCCGCTTGGCACTTTCCCCAGATAATTCCTGGGGTGTGGATAGAATAAGCTGGACTTTTCCTTGAAATTTAAGAGGAGCTGATTAATTCATTTCAAATATATAGTATATTATGATAAATAGAGTAAAGTGCACTCTGAACAGAGAAAATGAAAATGATTCATTCAAGAAAATCAGAATAGCAAGCATCTTACGTACTTTATTATCTTTCTGGCCCTATTAAAAAGTTTTTA
>PVKC010023158.1:6294-17468 GCA_004027635.1 Crocidura indochinensis
TTTTTTTTTTTGTTTTTTTTTTGGGTCACACCCGGCGGTGCTCAGGAGTTACTCCTGGTTCCATGCTCAGAAATTGCTCCTGTCAGGCACGGGGGACCATATGGGGCACCGGGATTCGAACCAATGACCTTTTGCATGAAAGGCAAACGCCTTACCTCCATGCTATCTCCCGGGCCCCTGGAGAAGTTCTTAATTATAACTTCTTCTACCAGTTCTTCTTTCTTCCATTTCCTTATTTGATTTGTAATGTTTTCTATGATGCAGATATTATTGTCAAATATATCTTAAATTCTCTTCATTTTATTATTTCTTTCTAATGCCTTGTTTCTTGTAGCTTGTCTTTGAGGTCAGTGATTTGATTTTCAACGTCTTCCAATCTATTGCTGAATCCTGCTAGTATATACTGTAACTCTTTCATTTGTGCTTGGTGAGCTATTTCATTTTTTCCCACAAGCTTCCTTCAAGTTGACTTAATACTGTGTTCTAAGAGGTTACATTTTTTGTATCATTTAACGTCAAGAGTATTGTTGTTCTAAAATATTATTTTTGCAGTTCAAAAGATCTATTTCATGTTCTTCAAACTCCTCCCCAACTCACTGTGAGCCACATGTAAGACTGGGCTGGTCCCCTAAAGCATAAAAGTTCATTCCCTCAGTGCTTTTTCTCCTGGTTCCTCTTTCCTCTTTTGGGGTGATGGAGTGCAGTTTCTTTTTGGGGGGGTTGGCCACACCCGACAGCACACAAGGGTTATTACTGGCTTTCTGCTCAGAAATCGCTCTTTTGTTTAAGAGACTTTGTGCATGAATGAAAAGATAGTTGAGGTCAGATTGAGGCATACAATCAAGGAGTGATCCTTTAGTCCAGGAGAACAGAGGAAATGAATTTTGTGAATGTTGTCTATATATGGAACATATATATGCCCACTAATTCAACTGATACTATATACCTGTTACACATGAACAAATAGTATTTCTTCTGAGTCTTTCACAATTAATACACTTTGTTTTGGAATTACTTTATTCATAATATATTTTGGTTTTAGGGTCACACCTGGTAGCACTAAGGGATTACTCCTGGCTCTGCACTCAGAAATTGCTCCTGGCAAGCACAGGGGACCATATGGAATGCCAAGATTTGAACCAGCATTGGTCCTGGGTCAGTCGCTTGCAAGGCAAATGCCCTACTGCTGTGCTATCTCTCTGGCCCCAATGGAGTGCAGTTTTTTAACTGTCTAACTTCTTCCCTGCTCACTAGTGTCTCTGATTAGTTTTCTGGTGAGGCCCGGTGAAGATTTATGTCCTTTAAACTATTTTTAGTTTGCAATTTTTAATTGTGTTTTTGTTTTCTTTTTGTTGTTTTTGTTTTCATTTTACTCCCTTTTCTACCATCTTGAATTCACTTTTTCAACTTCCGTGATTTTTTAAAACGTTTTTGAGAAAATGCTTTTATATGTTTGAAGGATAATTAAGAACTTGGATTTTAAGTTGATGGGAATTCTCTATTTAAAATTATATAGTGGTTGGCCAGAGAGATAGCATGGAGGCAAGATGTTTGCCTTGCATGCAGAAGGACGGTGGTTGGAATCCGGGCATCCCATATGGTCCACTGAGCCTGCCAGGAGTGATTTCTGGGTGTAGAGCCAGGAGTAACCTCTGAGTGCTGCCGGGCATGACTCCCCTCTCCCCCCAAAAATAATTATATGGTGGGAAATTTAACTATTTCATTCTACTTTCTTTTTGCTTGCCTATCTTTGTTATATTTTATTTTAATTCATTTTTTTTGTTTATGGATCACACCTAGCTGCGCTCAGGTGGCTCTATGCTCAGAAGTCACTCCTGGCAGGCTCAGGGGACAATATGGGATGCCAGGAATAGAACCAGGAGTCTGTCTGGTGTTGGCTGCATGCAAGGCAAATGTTCTACTGCTATGCTATTGCGCCAGCCCCTTACTTTATGTTTTAAAACAAGCTTCAGATCTTGGATCTTATACTAAGTACTGTGCTGAACATAGTATGTGAATATAACTTTTTTATTCATGTTTTTGTGATTTGGTGGTAGATGCCATTCTTTCTCTTCTATTCTCCATGGGCCACTATATTTTTACCAATTTACCTTTTATCCTTACATCTTAGGAATTATGGACTCTTAGAGTTTATAGCCATACTATTTTTTACCTAATAAGTTGAAAATCATTCTGAGGAACTAGAAAAGCAGGATTAATTCTCACTATATATATTCACTAAACATATACTAATATACATATTAGTTTTAGCACTCTATTATTAATAGTTATCAGTGACAATGTTAACTTTGCCCAAGAGCAAGAAAGTCTGCTGAATTTGCATGGGAGACACTGAAACTCCTGTGTTTACCTGAATTTTGATGCTTCTTTTTGCTTGTAACTCACTTTATTATTGGTTTGTGTTATATCGTTCTAAATGACAGTTAAATCCAAGTTGCCCGAAAAATAACCACATCTCTCAAGTCTCTTCTGAGTCACCAGAATACCAGCCTGGAATAGCACCGATAATTGATTGAGTCATCATGGGTTAAACATGTCAAAACAGTTGAAGAGACAAGGACAATGCTATTTTGAAGTTTCAAGGAGACTGATTCTACAGAGCCCAAATGTACCTATTTTATAGGAAAGTGTGTTAAAGTTTTGTTCCTTTTGAAAACCAAGTATGTAGTGATTTTGTAAATCTAAACTTTCAAGATAGTACACAAGCCACTTCCCTCTACCCTTAGAATAGTATTTTTAGAAAGTTTTTTTTTCCAAATTTAGAGAAAATCAGGAATCCAAATGGAGCTAGTTGCTTAATATTTCAATTCTATTCTCTACCTATCATGTACCTACCTGTACACGCAGTGCAATAGAATCTAGTAAGCTACCACAGAAGGATCATATACTGTGCCAAATGGCTGTTTGCTCTGGTTAGCAGAGGAACCATTTCTATTCATTTTGATCCAGCTTAAAAATGTCAGAGAGGGACTGGAGAGAGAACCAATAAGTTATGTGCATATGCTTTGCTTTCAAAAGCCCAGATAACTTCCTGGCACTGCATGACACCCCAAGCATTCTAGAAGTAGACCTAAAAAACTCAAAAGAAAGCAAATTTAGTGTTGTATACATTGACTTAATTTATTTAAAAGATGAGTAGGAATCCTCAAAAATGATTTTAGCTATTTAAGTATCATCATCAGTCAAAATCTAGTAAGCACTTTTTTGTTGTTGTTTTTGTTTGAGTAACACCTGGCAATGCTTTGGGGTAACTCCTGGCTATAAACTCAGGAATCTCTCCTTGCAGCATTCAAGGATGCCAAAGATCTAATTCAGGTTGAAGTTGACTGCTCAAAGCTGTACCTTACCCACTGCACTATCTCTCTTGCCCCTCTATTAAGCACTTTTTGTTTGTTTGTTTTTGGGTCACACCCAGCAGTGCTCAGAGGTTACTCCTGGCTCTATGCTCAGAAATTGCTCCAGGCAGGCTCAGGGGACCATTTGGGATGGCAGGATTCGAACCACCAACCTTCTGCATGCAAAGCAAATGCCTTACCTCCATGCTATTTCTGTAGTATCTGTAGTGATCTCCCCCTTTTCATGTCTAGTCTGGTTTACTAAGTTTAACTCCCCTTTCTTTGTGAGTTTTGCCTAGTGGTTTATCAATCTTGTTTTGTTTGTTTGTTTGTTTGTTTGTTTTTTCAAAAAACAAACTTCTACTTTTGTTGATCTTTCTGGTTGTTTTTTGGATTTTCATTTCATTGATTTCTGCTCTAAGCTTTTTTTGTTCCTTCTGCCTACCTATTTGGGGTTCATTTTGTTGATCATTTTCTAACTTTATAGGCTGTGTCATTAAGCTTTTTATGTAGTAGGCCCTGTCTTCCTTCCTAATGTATGCTTTATATGCAAAGCTATAAATTTTACTGTTAGTGCATCTTTTGCTGTGTCCCACAAACTCTGATAATTTTTGTCTTCATTTGATTACTTCTTTGATTTCATCTCTGACCCACTGGTTATTCTGTAGTGAGCTATTTAATTTTTAGGTGTTAACGTTTTTCTTTTGTGTCCCTTTGTAGTTCACTTCTAATTTCAGTGCATTGTGATCTGAGAAGTTAGTCTGTAGAATTTATATCCACTTGATTTTTATTGTGGTATGTTTTATAGGCCAGCATGTGGTCTATCCTGGAGAATGACCCATGTGCATTGGAGAAAAATATGTATTCAGATTTATGGGAATGGTGTGCCATATATATATATATATATATATATATATATATATATATATACAAGGCCACTTTTTCTCATTTCTCTTTTCAGAGCTAGAATATTTTGTTGGGTTTCATCCTGGTTGATGATGGGGTGATAGGGTTGTGTTGAGGTCTCCCATTATTATTGTGTTATTATTGATATCTTCTTTCCGATTTGTCAACGATTGTGCTAAATATTTTGCTGGTCCCTCATTGGGTGCTTCTATGTTTAGGAGTGTGATTTCTTCCTGTTGTACATTTCCCTTGATTATTATGAAATGTATATCTTTGTCCCTTAAAACTTTTCTAAGACTTAAGTTTGTGTCATCTCATATTAAGGGAGTTGTTTGCTTGGATGATTGTCCTCTAATCTTTGATTTTGAGTCTATGCTTGTTATGACTATTCAGATGTTTTTTTTTTGGTATGCAAAAGAATGTTAGATTCAGCTTCTTTTATCCATTTTTCCTCTCTGTGTCTCTTAACAGATGCATTTAGTCCACTGACTTTGAGAGATATAATTGTCATGGAATTTAATGTCATCTTTGTGTAGGACTTTGTTGTGTCTGTTGGTCTGTCTTGTTTTAAAGTATACCTTTCAGATTTTCTGGCTGCATGAAGTATTCTAGGCAAAAAGGTTTATTTTATTGAGTTTTATCACTATATCCCACCACTGCCTACTAGCCTTGAGGGTTTCTTTTGACAAGTCTACTGTAAATCTTAAGGATGCTTTCTTGAATGTAATTTCCCTTTTTAATTTTTCTGTTTTCAGTATTCTATCTCTATCTGTGAGATTTGTCATTATGGATAGGAAGTGTTGTGTTTTTTTCATCTCTTTTAGCTGGTACTCTTTGGGCATGCAGGATTTGGTTGTACGTACTCTTTAACTCAGCGAGTTTCTCTGTAATGATTTCCTTGACTGTTGTTTCTTCCTGGGGATTTTTTTCCCTGAGTCTCTGGAACTCCAATGATTTTTATGTCTGTTGAGTTTATCAAAGACTTCTGTTTTCATATATTCACATTCTTTGAGGACTTTTTCCATTGTCTAATCATTTGTTTTAAGGCTCTTCTGTTCTCTTTTGTTGTGTGGAGTTGATATGCACCTAATTTTCCAGCTCACTGAATTGGTCCTCAGCTGCTATTATTCTGTTGGAGAGACTATCCAGTGACGTTTTCATTTGTCTACCATGTTTTGTTTTTTCAGTTCTGTTATTTCAGTTTTAATTTTCTTATTTCTATTTTCATATCCTCTTGATTCTTATTTATGGTCCATTCAGCTTGATCTATGCTTTCTTTGAGCTCTATAAATATCCTCCATAGTTCTTTCTTTTTTTTCCTATAGTTCTTTTTTAAACTCCTTATCTGAGAATCTAAATAGGTGGTTAGCACCTTTTCGGGTCAGCAGAGTTGCCATCTTTATTCTCTATGCATGGTGTCGGCCTGTGTTGTTTCCCATTGTAGCTTCTGTAGTGTGATGTTCTCTGCGTGTTGTCCTAGGGTTCATTGATTAGGGAGTGTGCCTGACCCTGAAGCGAAACTGAGTGGCTAGGATCCTCTGAATCCACCCTTTCTGAGTGGTGCCCTCTTACCTCCAGTCACATAGCTTCTTTAGATGCTTCTTGGCAGGGTTGGTTTCAAAACTGGCAGCCAATAATCAGAGCAATAGCCACTGCTTGCTCAGCTTTTAGGTGGTGGTGATCAGTTTCCTTCCTGGGCAGGGTCAGCTCATCTCTAGTCACATAGCTTCCATAGATATTTTTGGACGGGGTTGGTTCTAAAACCAACAGCCAAGGCTTAGAGCAACAGCTGTTACTTGCTCTTCGTTGGTGATCAGGCTCCACCCTTCCTGTATTGCTTCATTTAAATTACTTTGATTGTTCTTGAGGATAAACATTTTTAACATTTGTTAGACATTTATATTTCTTTATATGTGAAATGTCAAACAGTATACAATAATGTCTCTTGTCCATGTTTTAGAGGAGCATAGACATCATTGCTATTTGTTATAGTTCTACATATAGTACAGCTATTACTCCCTTGAGTCCAGTTTATATATTCCTTTTGCATATATACAGAACACATTTTCCTCATTTATTTCTCTTTATTTTTAGTGTATACACAAACTTCAAATTTGAATTTAGTCAAATTTATAGATTTTCTTCGTGTTTTTTACTGGTTTCATTTCTCAATAGTCTTCAGCATTCAGAAACAAAATTGATATTACTATCTGTTCTTTATTGTTCCACTTTAAATATAGATAATATAGTGGGTAAGACACTTGCCTTGCATATAGCCAACTCCTGTTATATATCCCAAGCAACTAACACGGTTTCCAAGCCCTCCAGGAATGGCTTCTGAGTGCAAAGCCAAGAGTAAGCTCTAAGTACCTTCAGGGATGACCCTCCCCAAAATGAAATAAAATAAAGTATCAAAGTTGGGTCATGGAGATAATACACAGGTTAAGGTCTTTGCTTTATAGCAATGACCAATCTGGTACTACATATGATTTCTTGAGAACGGAGATTTATTTTATAACTGTATTAAAATTTTATTTTGGGTAAAGGTAAAAAAATGACTATTTGTTTTGTGTCATGCAGTTCATTTTCTAGCTCTGCACCATTACTGACTAATCCACACATATGATAACCAAGTGTTTTAATTTTATTTGGAAGGTTTTTGTTTGATTGATTGATTTTGGGGACAAGGTCATACCAAGTAGTTTTCAGAACTTCTAGCTTTGTGCTCACTCCTAGCAGTGCTTGGGGGACCATATATGGTAGAATCTAGGTTGGGTTACCCACTATAATATCTCTCACCCCTGGCAACCAAGAATGTTAAACTTATTTTACTATTAAAAGATATTGGGAATTTATGGGTAATAGGAACTTTAAAACGTTGAGAAAATCTTCCACCATGTTAAACCAGAACAATTCTAATTTCAGTGAAAACTTTGAGTCAGACATTCTCAGTGAGTTGGTTTTTATTAAGTTAATATTCATTACTTTATACTTTATCTCCAGTTATTCTCATGGATGGAAAACCTATTTGGGCAACTAGATACAGTAGTACAGGGGACAGGAACACAAGACTCCAGTTTTATCCCTGGCACTGAAGGACCTTGGAATATTGCTGGATGGAACCTTCATCCCCACCCCCAGCATTGTCAGGTGTGACCCAAGTGGCCCCTACTGCCAAAGGGCCTGAGCTGCACCACATTCTTGGCCCTAGCACTGTCTTGGCTGGCCTGATTGGCCAAGTATGCTGGAAAGGAACCCAGGCACCTGAGCAGTGCTTGGGAGGACCCTGCCTTAAAAAAAATTAAATAAATATATATACAAAAAAAGTATTCTTACAGAGATCTATCTCAATGAAAGAGCACCTGCCTAGGTCCCATCCCCACAAAGACTGACATTTTCTTTTGTGTTTTTTTTGTTTTGTTTTGGTTTGTTTGTTTGTTTGTTTGTTTGTTTGTTTTTGGGTCACACCTGGCAGCGCTCAGGGTTACTCCTGGCTCTACACTCAGAAATCGCTCCTGGCAGGCTCACGGGACCATATGGGATGCCGGGATTCCAACCACCATTCTTTTGCATGAAAGGCAAACATCCTACCTCTATGCTATCTCTCCAGCCCCAAGAGTGACATTTTTTTGGGGGGTCACATCCAGCAGTGCTCAGGGGTTACTCCTGGCTCCATGCTCAGAAATTGCTCCTGGCAGGCACGGGGGACCATATGGGGCACCGGGATTCGAACCGATGACCTTTTGCTTGGAAGGCAAACGCCTTACCTCCATGCTATCTCCCAGGCCCCAAGAGTGACATTTTTTATCACTCTTTTGTATATCCTGTTTCTTCACTCTGCAGATGCCATTTTTAAATTGTAGTATTTTTTTTTTATCTAAAATGCCCTCTTTTTAGTGACCTACCAGACCTATTTAAATATCCAGATTAAATCCTGCTACTTCCAGCTAGCTTTGCTTAGTCCTCAAAATTCCATAACAGTGAAAAACTATACTTAACAATTGAGTACTTGGGATCAGGTTATAAGTTTAAATGTAGAGAATCCCACTACTTTCCATTTCCAGCATCTCGGTCCACTGTTATTCAGGCCCAAGTAAGAGAAAGATGAAGTTAATGCTTATTCGTACTTGACACAAGAAACGATTATAATGCAAAGAGTTAGCATGATAAACCTTCATAAGGGATCACTCAGAAGCCAAACCTCCAAATTTTAATCTTTTTATCTTCATACAGAGTCTTTTTTAATGTTACTGTTCTCACAAAATACCTATATTTTGGTTTAGCTCATATTTCTCAAATTAATGCTCAGCAGAACCATAGTTTCATAGCACGGTAATAATGTCTGGAAGTGAAAGAACTTCATATAAATAAATTCGGGATATGCTAAGTTAAACAATCCTCAGTGTTTCTGTATGGCATAGCTTCTTAAAGTTCTTGATAAGTTATTGACCATAGTGAAAAAACATAATGCCTGCAACCCCCACACCCCTCTAGTGTGTCATTAAGCATTACTTTGGGAAATAGTTCGATTCCTTTTCCCCTACACCCGCCCCTTTCTTTCCTATATTTTGGCATTCCTTTTTTGTTTGTTTGTTTTTGGTTTCTCTGCAGGGTGCATTGTACAGTAAGGTGATCCTGACTTTATACCCTGCCTTGAAATGGAAATGCCTGTCAAAAAGAATTCCCCGTCTTGATATAATTATATCCAGGACCACAAACATAACCAAAGTTTCACCAACAGTGTAGATTTTAAGGCATGTTATTCGATGACATGTGGTATCTATTTCTCCGAACACAGGCAGCTTTTCTGAAAGAAATATCTTAAGTTAATGTACCACAATTTACCGATTTTAATCTTTGTTAGGAATTTAGAGGGTTTCTCATTTTTGCTATTGCAAATCGCTGTAACATTTTCATGCAGTATTAACTACCGAAGAATGGAACCGGTCCACATGTTTGCATTCATAGACTATCCCTCTTTTTTGTGGGATCCTCTGCAGCCTCCACTGGAGAACTCCTGCTTTCTCTTCCTCTGATATTAAAGGATTTTTTTCCATGTCTGAGAAGAGTTCTCCTCCTTGTTGCTATAGACAATAGATTATTGAAACAGACTTGCCCTGCTGTCATGGTGTTTGTGGTTTTAGAGGAAATAGCAGGCAGATCCTAGTTGTTCCATTTCTGCCAACTTGAATTTTTCTAGTCCCTAATCTCCACCTGTTTTCCAGTTGCTTCCTAATGCTCCTTCTGAAATTTAGAATATGAATTATCCTGTCACAGTCAGAATTAAATCTTAAGGGTACCCCAGCCCTAGTACTTCAAATGCAGAGTCCTGAACTTGGGTCTGAGCAGTAGGGCGTTTGCCTTGCATGCAGATGACCTGGGGCAGACCTGGATTCAATCCCCAACATCCCATGTCATCCCCTGAGCATGCCAGAAGCGATTTCTGAGTGCAAAGCCAGGAGTAACCCCTGAGCGTCACTGGGTGTGCCACCCCAAAACAAAAGTGTCCTGAACTAAATGCAGTTTTTTTCTTTTTGCTCCACTCCTCCCCATTATTGGCAACACTAATCAATCATTTCAAACTAGGATTCCTTAGATTTTTTTCCCTTACTTTCTCCTTTCTTCCTTTTCTTCATTCCCTGGATAAAGGGTAAATTAGCAAGTGACTTCAAATATCTACACTCACCCCATCTCAAACTAGTTTTTCACTCTATCTCTCTGCCTTGCATTTTCCCCCAGTTGTGTCTTTTTTAACTACCTCTCCAACTGCTGTCTTTTTAGTGTGTCTGTCCTCCACAACTGAGTAGAATGATCATATTCTGATAACTTCATACTTTAAATGCCTTTGATCCTTTCTCTTGACCTAATATAGAATCCAAACTTTCTAATTCCAGTTTACTCTTCCTTTCCCCCACTTTCATTCTACTTTTCAGTCTTACCTTCTCCCTGAATGACTTGTTCTTTGATATCTTTTTACCTTTGCAAATACTTTTCTTTCACAAGCAATATTCTTCTCAGACTGATTAATATTATTTAAGTCAGCAACATTAGTCATACAGTGCTGGAATAAAGGCATAATTTATTTTGTTCCACCAAACAATTTTTGTTGTTGTTAAGTAAACGTAAAGGCTTCCAGAGGAAAGGCTTCCTTCTTTAAATTAAAATTACTTTAGTTTTATTGTGCTTATTAAAAGAATGTGGGCTTTGTTCAGGTTTGCTTTATAGAGCTCTATGATCAGCTTTTGTGAATGTCCCACAGGTGCTTGACAAGAAAGTGTATTTGCTAATAGATGAATCACGTGTGGGTATAGGTATCAAATAGGTATCTATTTGCTAGTCACTGGTTATTTATCCAGTGACTCCAGCTTAATAACTAGGCTGTTCGTATATTTTGCATTTATACAGTTTTTCAGAAATTGACTATTGTTTTCTAAAAGAAGGGTGCTAAAAATCTTGTAGTAGAACAATTCACCCTTACCTTCATATCAGTTTTTGCTTTGTATAGTTGTAAATTCTGAAACTAAGCTATTAAGTATACGCAAATTTAGAAATTCTGTGTTTGGTAAATTATTCTTCCAAATATATATGACTCTGTTTATTCTTGGTATGTTTTTTTTTATGTTTTACTGTTCCTAGTGCACCTAATGTTCTTTTTGTTCATTCCTTGTCATTATGTCTTTTCCATTGCTTGGTAATGAACTTTGTATATCCTCATGCTTGGGCTTTCAGATTGAACTGCTTCCATTGTAGCAGCATATACTTATATAAAATGAGGGCCTCTATCTTTTAACTCACTAATTTAGATAATTGATAATATATTCTAATTTTTATCACCTTATTTAACTATTCACCAAGCTTTTGTCTATACTTCTTTTTGGTTTTGTTTTTCCCTGCTAGTCTCATATTTGAACA
>PVKC010023159.1:0-17378 GCA_004027635.1 Crocidura indochinensis
TAATTTTTTCATCTCTTTTACACCCACTTGAAGTAGAATAAAGGAAATATATGATGTTTGTATCTTCAGATTTCACTTTTTATGCATTGACATCAAAATCCTGATGAATTCCTAATTAGATATACAGATATTTTAGACTAGTAATAAAAAATAACTATAGGCTGTTCCAGCTACTTCAGCTAGGCTTTGTCTAGCCACACAGTCCCAAGAAATTGTAGCAGACAGACCTGTAGTAGGATCCTTTCTGTGACTCAGAAGAGCCATCTTTATCCCAGAATTTGTTTATGGAGTAAGAATAAATGTAGATACCATAGTTTGATAAGAGAAAGGGTACAGTTATTTGGGCTGAATTCAGTATCAAAACTGGGGAAATCCTTTTCATCTATGGTCTTTGGTACCCTAGGAAGGACTAGTATTTTAATCATGCTTTTCACGTTTTTAATGTAGTAATTAATCACAAACATTTTTAAAAAGCTAATTCTTCCAGGGTACTGAAAGAAGTTTCTAATAGTGATGTAGTGTGACTTTTGTCAGAAGTTATTAGACTTCCCTCACCCCCTTAAATTCACTAATCTCAGTTTTACCTTAGGACTGGAAAGACTCCATGCTTAGTTGCACGTTTTGTAAAGCCTGGAATGTAACTCATAGATTGGCTTGGGCAAATCAATGGGACTATTGGAGTAAGACCAGGCTAATCATTGAGGTCCTAAATGTTTGCCTATGTGTCTGTATTCTTGCAGTTTTCCTGTTCCCTATAAAAGAGAGTTTCCTAAAATACTCTCCTTGGGAAAATGGGTCTGAGAGAGAATACAGTAGTGCAGTACATTAGCTAATTACTGTTTTATTTAGGAGCTGCCCCAGAGAACCCAGGGATGGTAGAGTAGTGGGGAGAGAGGTCGGAGAGAGGAGAGAGATAGAGAAGAGAGAGGAGAGAGGTGAGAGAGAAAAGAGAGAGACACTCCTGAGAGCTCTAGGCTGCCTCCATGCCTAAGAGCAGAGCAAAGAACTATATCTAAGATAGCTGTGAGCTGCAAAGGCCCCAGTCCAGCATAAAGGAGACTGCTCTAAACAGATCTTATAGCATTCTGCAGGAGCGAGTGATTGTGTGGGGTTCCAAAGGAGAATGCCCTATACCTTCGCTATGGCTGGTCTCCTCCTTTTTTCTGCTTTGGTTCTTCAACCCAAGGACTCCAGGGAAGAACCAACAGCTCTTTATGTGGCAAAGAAAGGACAGAATCTCTGAACCTACAATCCAACTCCCTCTGACTGGAGCCTGGACTTAATCGTTGGCATGATATTCGCTGGATTTGTGGGTTCTACACAATGAGATCAGATGTTCTCTTGTCTGTCAGAGAAGGTGCATGGACACTTTCTTGGTCCCTTGGGGAACTAATAATCTCTTGCCATTTAGTCCTCTCTTCTGGCCCTCCTTGACTTTCATCCTTGACTCTCCATATGAAAGTTCCCCACTGTGGGTCTTTTCCCTTTGCCCGCTGCTGCCAATAGCTTCTGCCTCTTCACAGCCTCCCACTCAAGCTTTGTCCCTGTGGTGCATTTGCCTGTTTCATCACCATCTGTTTCTCACTTTCTCTGCCGGGGGAAGTGCCATGATATATGGCTTCTGAAAAACAGGCTCCTTCCACTGCATCTTCCATTTGAGAGCTGCCACTTAACACCCCTCCCCCCAACCCCTGCAGGCTTTCCACCAGTCTGGCCAACAACACCAAAATGATACAAGAACTTCTTGCTCTCTGGCCTCCAAATAGAGTATGAATTTTCCAAATGGGCTTAATGGCAGAGAAGCTTCTCAGAGTGTTTTAAAGGCAGGACACACCAAACACAAGCTGCTTAGCTATGAGCAGGACCAGGTTCCCACTGAGTCCTAAATGAGCTATTCATCCCATGTGGCATCTGGAGCAGTGCAGTTCAAGTGTATGGGGAAGTACTTATTTATCAGGGGGAGGAGAAAAAAAGATGAAGCTCTGATTTCAGCCTTCTTTCCAGTTATTCAAAAAGAAGGTGGAAAAGACAAGCAGTAGCATATGGACTAAATCAAAACAACTGATGACTCCATTGGCTCAAGAGTGCTGCAGTCAAAATCTGAAATGATGCAATGTTTTGTTGTTTGTGCATATAAGTCTTTTCCGAAGCCTACAATTTTAATTAGTTTCTCAGCGGGTTTATGACACACAAAAAAATAGAACAGGAAAGAAAAAGGAAGTATCTGCATTGCATTAGAAGATAATGAAGAGTTTAGGAAATTTGTATGTAACGTTGACTCCCATATCTATGGATTTCCTATCCTCTTTGAACTCACAAGCACTAATATAGAGACTGGGACTTCTAGATTAATTATAATGTACATTCTCTCAAGTCCATCCTGAATCACAAGGCACAAGGATGCAATGGAACCAAGTATGGACACTAAATCTGTAGAGTTAAGTGCTCATTCAAAAGCTTGAATTCTGGTTCAAGTTTTGCCACCCATCTACTCTGTGACTTGAACAACAAACTCACTTTCTGACCATTAATTCATTCTCAGAATTTGGATCTGAAACATAAACCATCTGTCCTTTATAAAGTGTAGAATGATAATTAAATTACATTATTATGGTTTTATTTTATTATTTATATGTCACATAAATATTCATATATTACAAATAGATACTTAAATATAAGTATATATATAACAAGCTAGATAATTGGTGATATCATTGTGGTGTGCCTAGATAAAAATTAAGACAACATTGGAAGTAGAAGACAGAGGACATCACAACCTTGAATCTGCAGCAGCAGGTCAATATGATAAAAAGCTCAGTATGCATGTTGAAAAGCATAGTGGGAGTCTACTGTTCTTCACTGATATTTGAAATTTGAGGATGGAATACTCAAGGAAAATCTTGCATCCAAGAGTCCTAATATTCCCTGTATTTCATCATTTGTAGGGCTGATGCTAATGTCTAGAAAAATGGTCCATCAAGAGCCAAGCATATTCTTTCTTCTTAACTATCACATTCCTAACAGTACAAAGCAGAGATGACTAAATGGTTAGGGGATAATTCTGTGACTGTGATAAAAATCATTCCAGGTGGGAATAGGCACCCCGTTTCTGTGCTTAGACTTCAAAGTTAAATTTAGAATTACTCCACCTATGATTTGGAAACTCTCTGAGGAAAGGTTCTTTCTTAAAAAAGAAACATTTTGGCAATGTAGTGGGGGGGGGGGGTGACGGGACAATGAAAATAAACAAAAATCAGATAAAGCACCTTGTTATGACTTAGTTAGAATCTTACATAGACAAATGTTCCAATATGTACTACCTCATGGAACAAGTAGATGACAATAAAAATCTTTTGTGTTTTTATTTTCCTGTTGTTAGCAAAATGCTTAATGCGATTTTTTTTTCATGTTGACTACTTTTAGCTTGAATGAGCGAGCAAACCTTGTTTTGTTTTGAATAAATCAGTGAACAGTATAGAGTTTCATTTCTGGCAACTTTGAGCATATGAAATTCCTGACAGTATTAAACCATGTGCTAAATTAAAATATAGCCTATTTGATGGGGCAGGAGAAATAGCACAGTGGTAGGGCATTTGCCTTTCAAGCAGCTAACCCAGGATGAACCCTGTTCATAGATTTGGGTTAATTATTTATTTAAAGTTAAACTAAGTGTTGGATCAGAGCACTAGCACAGTGGTAGGGTGTTTGCCTTGCATGCAGCTGACCCAAGATAGATGCAGGTTTGAACTCTGGCAGCCTATATGGTCCCCAGAGCCAGGGGTGATTTCTGAGCACAACAGAGCCAGGAGCAACCCCTAAGGGCAGCTGGGTGTGACCCTTCCCCCCAAGAAAAGTTAAATTAAGTGAATCTGTAAAGTTACAACTTTTTCAATCTACATTTGCAAATAGGCAGTATGATTGGATTAAAAACTTGTCCTAATAGGGGCTGGAATGAATGCACAAAGAGTAAATTGTTAGCCTTGCATGTGGTCAACCCAGGTTTGATACCTGATATCCCATATGGTCTGCCAAGCCTGCCAGGAATGATTCCTGAGTGCAGAGCCTAGTGCAACTCTTGGACATCACTAGGTGTGGGCCTCCAAACCAAAAACAGAAAAAACTCAAACAAAACAAAACAAAAAACAAATCCTCCACCCCAAAAAACACACCAAAACCCAAAAAAAAACTTTGTCCTAATCAAATGCTATAATATTTTTTCAATCAGGATTATAACATTTTTGACTTTACAGCTCTGTATAATCATTTTATTTTCCTTGTACATAATGAAACTAAGATGATAGACGTTTTGCTTTTTAGTCCTAGATTGTATTAGTATAATTGAGATAATTCATGTGAATCCCTAATTTTCCTTGTATTATTTCTTTGTATTATTATTACCTGTATGGAATTATTGATAATTCCATCAATTCTAATTGTTAGTGAATGCCAGTTTCTGCTTTAAAATCTACCCATCTCTTACTACAATAGTAGGAACTACCTTCTAAGAGATTGTTTGGTTGCACTCTACCTTCTCCAGAATGCTGAGCAGGTATGGAACTTAGATGCTGGCAATCTTTAGCAAGAGCTCTGCTGTCAGTTTAAAACCACTCACATTACACCTTTCTGTTTAACTTTTGAAGTAATTTTCTAGTACTTACCACTTATTTGCTTATCTTTGCTATACAGATTTACTTTCCCCACCTTTTACTACCCTTCTCATCTTAGAACATTGTGCTTATTATTTTTCTACTAGGATTAATTTCCCCTTTATTTATTCTTTCTCTTAGACCATTTTGCTTAAATATCTCAGTAATAAGATATTTTCCCAGACTGTTCTGTTTTATATTGCGCTTCTTTCTTGCCAAGTACTCCTCATACTTCTTCTTATAGTAACCATCTCTGACAAACTAAATAGTTTACATAGGTATAAAAATATCTACCGCTTATCTTCTGTTCTTTAAACCAATATAGTTCCAAAGAAAAATCTGCTTGTCTGTACCCAACCTACATAATATGCTCCAATTTTTTCATTGAATATTGATTTTTTTCTGCTTTGGCCTTAACTCCTTTTTTCACTAGAATCTTGTCCTTTGGCTCAAAGACAGAATTTTGCTTCCCCTCTTTCTTCTGAAGTAAACAAGCCAGAATCATCCAGGCTATACCACAACATAAGAGATGAAGAGCTGGTTTCAATTTGAACTTTTTTATGTAACTATTTTATGGTTTTTCTGGGAGCTGTGATATCTGGGAGTTTAACAAATGCACAATAAAGTTACATGTAGAAAATTCGTGGCCGGAGAGATAGCATGGAGGTAAGGCATTTGCCTTGCATGCAGAAGGATGGTGGTTTGAATCCCAGCATCCCATATGGTCCCCCGTGGCCTGCCAGGAGCGATTTCTGAGTGTAGAGCCAGGGGTAACACCTGAGTGCTTTCACTTTTGCTATTAAAGTAACAAACACTGGAAATGCTCTTAAGACCACTAGCACTGTGTTAGTTTGTCCACTCCTGACAAATATAAAATCACTAACTTTATATAAAATATAAAACAACTAATTTAAGGATTAATATGTGCCACAAGGCTTACTGACACACAATTTACCATAACTACTATATAAAAAGCACTCAAGTATCCACTGATAAAATGACTGGGTAAGATATTATAATAGGATATTAAGTTATAACAAATTATGTTGTATTCTTTTATGGCAAAACTGACCCTTGAAATTGTGAGAAATAAAATGATTAAGAAAGAAAATAACAACTAATAATAGGATAATTTGATATGTGAAATTAAGGAGACAAAGCAAATTATTGACCAAAACAAGTCAAGAGGACATTAGATTTTGGGGAAATGAAACTGTCAGTAAGCTCCTCACTCTGAGTTCAGATATCACTCAGGAGGTCATATGGGATGCTAGGATCAAGTCCAGGTCAGTATGACAAGTGTCCTAGCTACTATAATATTGCCCCAAGCCCAGATGGACATTATTACCAATAATAAAAGAAATAAATACTGTAGGAGGAAAAGGTGGTGGTGGTATCTGAAATAAAAAAGGTCTTGGGGGCCGGGCGGTGGCGCTGGAGATAAGGTGCCTGCACTAACCTAGGACGGACCACGGTTCGATCCCCCGGTTCCCCATATGGTCCCCCGTGCCTGCCAGGAGCGACTTCTGAGCAAATAGCCAGAAGTAACCCCTGAGCATCACCGGGTGTGGCCCAAAAACCAAACCCCCCCCAAAAAAAAAAGGTCTTATGGCTAGGTAGCAAAACAGCCAAACCTGGCTCAAAGTGAACAAGGCTAACACCTCTGTTTTTGCTAAATTAAAACATCCCTATATTTCCTCTTTATATTCAATGAGGCTGAAAGCAAAAATATCAGTAAGTTGTAGAACTAACAAGGGCACACAATAAATGGGCAACACAACACAAAAACAGAAAATTATAGTCTTTTCCTAATATAGTGAATGATTATTTTTAAGTCAAGCTGTTTTGGTGAAGCCATCATAATTAATAGAATACATTTAAATCAGAATGTTGTGGTGATATGTAACTTTTAGAAATTTGCCCCCTCGCCCTTATTTTGCAGATGGTGCATCCATTACCCATTCCTTAGCTATGCAAGCTAAAAGTCTTTCCTCAGCTTTCTTGTGACATACAGTCATGACTGGCTGACTTTGCATCACTTCTTAACCTTCAGCAGTTTACAAAGCTTCTATAGAGTGCAGAAAAAAAAATCGTCTAAATTTTGCTTTAAGCTACAAACCATCTAATAAAAGCTTTCTCCTCTACCAGTAAGTGCTGTGGGTGAACTGAATATTAACCCTCACTGAGTAACCTTGGGAATATCTTTTAAATGGGCAACAATCACAATCCATCACACTTGCCAGTGAGCCAGCGGAAGTCGAGGTGTGAATCATATCAGTCATTACTGAAACAATTTATAGGAACCAGGGACTATTGCCTTCCCTGGTCCTTCTTGATAGGGAACAGAAAGTAGAAAGAAAAACATGGCAATGGCTGAAAGAAATACAACTGCATAGCATTTTCTTCCTTATCTTTAATTACAAAAGAATCTGGACTAATGTTACATTCTGTGCTCTTATTCGCAGATTGCAAAATTTTATTCAGTTATTTTATACATAACAAATAATCTTGCAGTATACATCTCACCAAGATTCAAGATGATTTTTAGTCTAAAACTCATGTGTTTGGCAAGCAAATAAAGCAAAACAATAATTAGAATATTGGCTTATTACTTAATTTTCTTCTTATTATATGGCTACATAAATTCTCACAATCACCATTTTAAAAGGTTAGCTTACTAGCTTATCTATAAAATCTGAATTTTATATAAAACCAACTTTTATGGTGAATGAAGTAACATTTTTGCTTAATGTAGTATGATGAGATGTCTGAAAGTTTTATCTCTAGATTTTGTCCTATCTAAAGAAGCTGAGGTTTATGCAGCTTCTTTTCAAAAGACAATATAGTCACACTAAACTAATTTTGTTTAATGCATTCCTGCACCAGGTAAAGAGAGAATTCTTTTACCCAAAAAGTTTTATAAACTAAAATCAAACCAATTAGTTAAAGATAAGCTGTATATTTTGAAAAAGTATATTTACCCCAAACTTAAAAGTCAGTAATTTACAACACTCAACAGGTTAGTATTGATCTACAGGTGTAAAAAAGTTGAAAACCACTATTATATATTACAACATGTTGGAAGGTTTTTCATAAACACGAATAACTCTAGTCATTACAATAAACTTGTAGGTCTTAAAGCAAACATTATCACTCATCACCCTGATTCTACATTCATCACTTGTTAAGCCTACATTATTATTGAAAAATAAATCTCAGGTCATTTACTAAAATTAGGAGAACATGACTGTGAGCATTTATAAAATTTTTTGGGGGGTGATGACCTATTGTCTTCTAGAGCTGGAGCATTTCTGTTTACTTTATTAATTACCACTTAGCTTGTTTGGCTTTAAAAGTGCCCACCCACAGCATCTTCATGATTTGTAATAGTGGAGTGATGCCCCACACATATTCAAGTTACTTTCACACATACTATAGTCTTGTTAGAGTTGCAATTAGTTATTGAAACTCTAACCTGTAAATTTTACCAGTTAGAAGTGGGCTATTTTAAAAAAAAGCTTCTTAGTAACATTCAATCCTCCTTGACCTGCCTCTCTCTATTTCCCTGGTGTTCTAGCGTGTCTCAAGGAGAGAGATTTCCTGTCCTAGATTACTTCTTGCAAGGTGTGGTTTTCGTGGTAATGTTGTACTGTGTAATTCATCTGATCTTTGGGCTCATATTAAATTAATTTATATAGGGTAAACACACGAATATCTCTCTAGGGATCTTGACTTTGGGAAATTAAGAATAGCAAAGGAGAATCCTTGTTTCAGAGATGATTGATAATTTTCTAGATCAGAAGGAGTTTCTTTCTGATAACAAATGATAAATGATATGAGTAGAATTGCTTTATGTTCTCTAATCTTAGATGTGTCAGAGAAAAAGTGGGAGCATTAAATTAAGTAATGAATCTCTACAATGGAGATTCTAGGGTAAATTATTTCAAATATTAATTTACTTCCCAAGACAAATAATAACATTGTAACTCAAACAAGTTAAGCAACACTTCCAAGATCACACAGCCAGCAAGATTCAAAGTTGAATCTCTCTGATACACATCCTCTGTTATTTTCTTGTTTGATTGTAGCATTTCTATTTTTTTTTTCCATGCTCTTGTCATCATGTTCCTATCTCTGTCTCTATGTATCTGAGAGGTGAAGTTGATATGCAGTAGTAACAATTGAATCTTACATATCATTGGCTTGAAACAAGTATTACCTCCCCAAAATAATAATACCCACTACTTATTAATTGGAGAAAAAATTTTAAATGCTATGTTTATGAAATAAACAATAGATGTGTCAAATTATGTATTCATAATTATAGCTACTGCCCAGGTTTAATCAGTATTTTCCCTTATACTTTATAATCTAATTTAGGAATAAGAAAAGTGAAATCTAATATTTTTGCAAAGTAATAGGAAATATTTCAAACAATACTGGTGATCACTTTAGTACATATAGGTATAGAGATCCAATGTAATTATTTTTTTGTTTTCTTCTTCTTTTTTTTTTTTTGTTTTTGTTTTTGGGCCACAGTCAGTGATACTCAGGGGTTACACCTGGCTAAGAGCTCAGAAATCGCTCCTGGTTTGGAGACCATCTGGGACACCAGGGGATCGAACTGTGGTCTTTCGTAGGCTAGTGCACCGAGGCAGACGCCTTACAGCTTGTGTCACTGCTCCGACCCCGAAATCCAATGTATTTCTAAGTCAAGAATGTTAAATGTGAATTGATCTGTTCAAAAGAAGCAGGTATTAGTCTCTTGGTCTAGCTTGTTACTGGATCATCAAATATTTATGATTATTTTAGGCTTTGCAATAAAAATTATTATTTGTCTTCTTATATTAAACCATTTCTTACATTTACCAAGTTCCATAGTTTCCTTTTTTATTATTCCAGTTATTCTCTATCAAAAGTTCAATGTCATATGACTAATATTCTCAGGACATGCTCAAAAGTTTAAAGTTAACTGCTCAAGAAATTCAAATTATCAGATGTTGCTGGAAGTTAATAATATATATATACATATATATATATATAATACTTCATGGGCATAGTTGTAGCCTTTAGCAAGTATTCTATCATTACTTAAATAAAGGGAAAAAAGACAAAATAAATTCACATAAGTATATGTCACACTACAAGTTTTGTGGGAAAAAGAATTGTCAGTGAGTTTTCAATATAAAGATCCCATTACCTAAAAGTCTCTGGGTTATGCAGTAGAAATTATATAGAGAGAAAAATTAAGTTTGGTTTCTCACCCTGCCACTAAATATTTAAATAGCTTTGAACAAGGTGTTTGAACTGACTTTTTGTTTGTTCATATATAAACAAGATTTTTATATTTACAAATGTGGCATGCTTAGATTTAAGTTTGCTACAGCTTTGATTTCCTGGAATGAGTGCTTTGAATTTTGGCCTTCAAAGCTTTCTATTCAAATGTTCTACCAATTTTGTGTGACAGGCCCTCTTCTCATCTGTTTTTTTTTTAAATAGAAAATTCTCAATAAGCTATTTCCCCCATATACACAGAAATAGCTATTTGAGTTGAGGTTGTATTCAAGGTTGAAATATTTAATATAGAGTTGACAATGTCAAAGGTTTTTCTTTTCATAAGAAGAAAAGTGTGTTTTGTTCTCATCAAATTTAAACATATCTTGCATTGTTTTTTTAGGGCATCATGACTCCAAGATAAAGAGAACCAATTCAAGAATAAATAAAAGGAGAGTCAACTTGGCATCAAGAGAAAGGCTAGAATTTAGAGTTTCTCAAAGGAAAATCACATTGATAGGCTTCATGATTGCTTCCCTCTCTTTTGAAGATGTTAGAATTCCAATTTTATGGTGTTATTATTAGCATTTTTGACTTACACTGTCAAATCAGCTATTGTAGTTTTATTACTCACATAAAGACATTGTCTATTCTTCCTCTAAACTATTTTTCAGTTTCATTGAGTTGTAAGCAACAAATTAAGTTGTAAGATATTTTATGTATACTTGAGTTGATACATTGCGTAAGAATTACCCTTTCGGGGCAGAGAGATGGCATGGAGGTGGGGCATTCATCTTGCATGCAGAAGGATGGTGGTTTGATTCCTGGCGTCCCATATGGTCCTCTGAGTCTGCCAGGAGCGATTTCTGAGCCTAGAGCCAGGAGTAACCCCTGAGCGCTGCTGGGTAAGACCAAAAAACCAAAAAAAAAAAAATCACCCCTATCTAATTAGTTGTCATATTTACCCATTTATCTTTCATTAAATATACCTTTGTTCTACTTTCTTAGTAAATTTGTTACATAAGTCAGTGATATCACCTATGGTTACCATATTACACATTAGAACCTCACATTATAGTTCAATATAATACTCTTTCCTTCCAAAAGTTAAAATTTGTATACTTTACCAATTCTTCTATTTCTTCATCTTCCATTCTTTGAATACTGCTTTTCTGTTATCTTTCTTTATGAAAGACCTTTTTTTTTTTAAGATTTCACATATAACTGATGCCAAGCAGTACTTACTCTCTAGTGGCTTATTTTACTTAGAATAATGTCCATAAGATATATCCACTCTGCTACAAATAACAAAGCTTTGTTTTTTCTCATCACTAAGAAGTATTCATTAATGTTTATTAAGAAATATGTCTTCACTTATGAATGTGCACATACCTCCTTTAGTCATCTATAGACAAACACCAATAGTTTCTGTATTTTACAATCAATGATGAACAACTACATTTAAAGTAGCTGCTTTGGGGCCTAGTACATCAGTTAAGGCATGTGTCTTACATGCAGTCAACCCAGGTTTGAACCCATATGTTACCCCAGCACTGCCAGGCATGATTCTGAGCAAAGAACCCCTGAGCAGAGATGGATATGGTCTAAAAATCCAACAACAATAAACTGTCTGCTCTTAATATTGTTACTTAATATCCAGGTTTCAACAACTTTGCTATGATATATATGTGTGTATGTATATTTGATATATATAGATATACAGATCAAATAGGATTTGTAGAATTTTAGAAACTATTACATGATATCTTTAAATTTGAAAAATTCTTTGTCATGATCTTTCAAACTTCTGCTTCTTCTCTCTTCTTTAGGACTCAATTTTGGTTAACTTTTTTTGGGGGGGTTTATGGGTCACACCTGGTGATGCTCAGGGGCTACTCCTGGTTATGCGCTCAGAAATAGCTCCTAGCTTGGGGGACATATGGGATTTCGGGGGATCAAACCATGATCCAACCTAGGTTAGCATGTGCAAGGAAAATGCCCTATTGCTTGCACCACCACTCCAGCCCATAGGTTAACTTTTTAACAATTATTTTTACATATTTTTCTGCTCTTTCCTGAAATTTTTTAATTTATCTGTGATTTTTTTCTTTGGCTGTTCTACTGACCTCTCTTTCTATTTACTGGCTATGTTTTGAAGTGAATTCAATCTGCTTTTATATAACTCAAATGAAATCTTAGTTCTATCTGTTGTATGAGGTATCAGGTACTGTGTTCTTAAGTTTTTAAACTTTTATCTATTTTTAGAAATAGAACAGGCCTTTGTTGAAATTAGTTCCATTCATTAGTTAAAACCCAAGAAACAATTATTCTTTTCTATAAAAAAATAGGCCCAATATCTAAGAACAAAATAAAAAGCAATTGAGAGCTTAAAAAAATAGCATCTTGGGGCTGGAGCGGTGGTGCAGCAGTAGGGCATTTGCCTTATACATGGCTGACCTAGGATGGACAGAGGTTTATCCCCCAGCATCCCATATAATCCCTCAAGCCAGGAGCAATTTCTGAGCACATTGCCAGGAGTAACCCCTGAGCTTTACTAGATGTGACCCCAAAACAAAAAAAAATAGCATCTCATAGTACATTATTTTCTATAATAGATTCAGCAGCAAATACATAAAAATGAATAGGAATACTCAAAATAAGGACCACATATTAATTGCTAACACCCACTAAAAACACCCGAAAGTTAAGGTATTCAGAAATTTCAACATGGTTATGATTAACTATTTTGAAACAATTATAAATTTAAATTATGTGGATGTAGATTTTATTAGTAGTAGACATGGGATTTGGACCCAACACTGTACATGTCTTCCTTTAGATGATGGTTTTTCTATTTAAGTCTTTTTCTGTTTAAATTTAAAGTGAAGAAGAATCAGCTGTGATCATTTAATTGATATTAACCTTAGGAATTCTGAATTAAGAGTTTGGGTTTAAATCAAGAGAAGTTCACTTAAAAAGTAATATTGATGATTGTTATCCATGAACAGAAATTTAAGAAACACTGCTCAATCCAGTTACTATAATAATAAAAAATTTATTACTTAGAGAATGATGAAAGACATAACTGAAGAACCTTTTAAAGTGTCCTCAGTCTCATTCTGCATCAGTGATGCAATGGCTTATGCATTACTTACATTTCACATCTGCCCATTTTTCAACCACTATGCAGTATATGCAAGAAGTCTACATCATCAATATGCATGATATATCATATTGTGGACAAGGTGAGTCCGTTAATATTGCTAAGAATATTCCATTTTACCTGTCATGACTTTTATCTTAATATTGTATTGATATTCTGTGATCTTTGACAAATAATTTGACTGCCAATTGCACATTAGCCTACAAATAAAGCTAATAGTCTATATATCATGAGCAGTGTCAGAGACATGGAAATTGACCCATATTTAATAGTGACAAAGATTAGGTATAGAAGGATAGAAAGCAAATGAAATATCAAGAAAAGAAGTTTTTCTTTAAAAAAAGTATCAGTCTATGTGTCTTGAAAAGAGATGCAAATGGAAATTATTAGTAAACACCGCATGCTAGCAATTTTGACTCAGTTACTTCAATATTTAAAGGAAAATATTTTGAGAACTTCTGTGACACAGGTAATTTGCTTTATTTCCTGCTGCCTTTAGGTAAAAGCATTGACAGCCATAACTTTTAGCTATGATGTTTGAAATGCTAAGGGATTGTATGCCTCAAGGTTCTCTGTGCCAGGGCCGGGTGGTGGCGCTGAAGGTAAGGTGCCTGCCTTACCACGCTAGCCTTGGATGGACCGCGGTTCGATCCCCCGTGCCCCATATGGTCCCCCAGGCCAGGGGCGACTTCTGAGCGCATAGCCAGGAGTAACCCCTGAGCGTCACTGGGTGTGACCCAAAAAACAAAAACAAAACAAAAAAAAAGTTCTCTGTGCTATTATCATCTTATGTCTTGATAGTTTCCAAGTCTTAATTCTAATGATTAACACTTCCTATCCTGAAAGCTGAACTTCAGTGAATCTCTGTGATGAATGCTTCTCTCAGATTTTGCTTTTGGTGCAGTCTAAAGTTTGGTGCTGAAATCAAGGAATAATGTTCCTATAATAATTTAGGCATGAGACTTTGAGCAGATGTCTCAACTAAGCATAATTCTTAGTGTCAATTCCCTTATTTAAAAAATTGATTCATAGCTACTATAATCACCTAAAGAATAAATAAAAGAAACAAATAGAATAATAAAAACAAAATGGGAGAACTTATTAATAGGCTATTATTCTAACAGGAATACAAGATGGGTGATTGCATTTTGCTGTTTATACCAATGTGCTTCTACAGTGCAGTCTGATATTTTATTACTGTAGAAGATATCCTGTTCTTAAATTGAGTCAATTTTGCCTTATTACTATTTCTCTATTCCATAAACGAAAGTCTTTCCAGTGACTATTGTAAGTATTATTCCTAGTTTCTGGTTTAAGTATACTGTGTGAAGATTCAGTCCCTAATAAAGACCCATTAGAGATGGAGTTGTCATTATAGACAGTATTCTTGCAACACATTTTTATATTGAAGATTCTTTATATATATGCTATTCAAAAAACATGGCATATTTTCCAGATATATTATAAAACTATGGTCATATAGTTTACAACAGAGAAATATTTTGGTAACTAGTCTGCTTCTATTGGTTTCATATTCTTCTTTGGTTCTTTTGTTCCTTTGTTCCTTCATTCCCTCCTTTCTTCTTTTACTCTTTTCTTCACTTTTTTCTTTCTTCCTTCCTTTTTTCTCTTACTCCTTTCTTCTTTTTCTTTCTTCTTTACTCCCCTTTCCTTTCCCTTTCTTCCTTTCCCTTTCTTCCTTTTCCTTCCTTCCTTCCTTCCTTCCTACTTTCCTTCCTTCCTTCCTGGTTTTCTTTTCTTTTTTTTTAGTTTTGGGGCCACACCTTCCAGTGCTCAGGGGTTACTCCTGGTTTTGTGCTCACAAATTACTCCTGACTGGCTCAAGAGACCATATGGCATATAGGATTCGAGGATCAAACAGTTCAACCTCTTGCAAGGTAAATGCTTTATCCACTGTGCTATTGCTTCAGCCCCATCCTTTCTATCTTTCTCTTAATAAAAATAAATACTTGGTCAGATAAATTTAAAGGACAAATTTGGGCCTGAGCTTTAAAGAAAAAAATCTGATATGAAAGATATAAAATATTCCTGGTCAAGCATATGGAAAATATTTAGTGTTAACTCTTCAAAACCTCAAGAAATTGTTTCCTACAGTATTTTATTATTACTTCAAAGTGCTACTGTTTTGTCAAATTTTTCCAGAAGGAAAAGTCTTAAAAGATAAACTGAGATGTTTCACAGTTACTTAGAGATATTATAATATCATTGAATTTACATTAGGTGAACAAAAAATGCCAACCACTGGAGCAATAATTGCCACTTCGGGAAAAATAAATTGATTTATCTTAAATGGACATCAAATGCAATGAAATCCAGAAATATGATACCCTCTGACTTTATGATGCTAATGACACCCACTGCAGATAATCAGCAGAGACATGTGGGAGGTCAGCTTCACCAAGAGCTGTGCAAATTGAGCTCCTGTAATTTATTGCAGAGACTGTCCCTCTGGGCAAAGTGCCTACTGAAAGACAGTAAATAAAAGCTTTAGAAGCAACTGACCACTGTCCTAGAACTGACAATTTTTTTGTTTTGTTTTGTTTTTGAGCCACAACCGGTGACACTCAGGGGTTACTCCTGGCTATGTGCTCAGAAATTGCTCCTGGCTTGGGGGACCATATGGGGCACAGGGATGTAACCGCAGTCACTTCTAGGTCAGCAGCATGCAAAGCAAAAGCCCTATTGCTGTGCCACCACTCTGGCCCAGAACTGACAACTTTTAAGAAGAAAGGATGGGCCTCCTCTACCCAGAGGTAATACAGTCACCAACTTGCTCAGAAATTTCACTAGTTTTGGAACAAAGATTTCAATCTGGTTTATTATTATCATTATTATTGTTCTTATTGTATATGTTAAATTACAGTTTCTCATACACAGGCAAATTTGGTTAGCTTTTGTTTGGTTTTGGTCACAACCAGTGGAGCTCAGTGCTTATTCCTGGCTAATTCCCATGTTTCTGTGCTCAGGTCTCATTCCTTGTGAGTGTTTGAGGTATTTTATGGAGATCAAACCCCAGTCACCTGCATGAAAGACTAATACCTTATGCACTCTCAGGCCCCTAGTCTAGCTAATTTTAATAAAAATTTACTTAAAATGTTCAAGAATTAAAGGAACAGCTAGAAAATTAGATTTGGAAATAAAAGAATAAAATAGCAAAGGAATTTTTGTTAACCAAAATATATGATTCCATCTCTTCAGATCAATATTTTAAGGGTTAGATAAATATTAATAATTTTAATAGCATTTCCATAATCCAACTATGACACAAAGGAGAGGGCACCTTGATCAATAGCCCTATCAATGATCCCATTGTTGGGAAATTGTATCTTGGAAAGAGAAATTATATGTTGTTTTTATAGGAGTTAGAGGAATGCAAAATCCATGAAAGAGATTATTTTAATCAGTACACTCTTATTCCTGATGGTGTTAAATCTTTTAGAATAGGATTCAACCTACATACTTCATTCACGACTGGAAACTTTCCTCACCTGAGAAAGAAGTCATTTATTTCTCCTTAGAGAATATCTGTATGTTTAATATTTTACTTTTTACATTTATTTAAATAATTTTAACTCTGTAGATCATTAGTACATTAGAATAATTTTCTTTCATTCAAGTTATTCACACATGCACATTTTACTGATCACATCATTTTGAGTTGACATGATTTGTTCTATCTTTATTTGCAAAAAATAAGTTTTTTTAAATTAAACATACTAAACAAATTCTTGCTAATATATCTATGTTATAATTATTTTCCCAATATGATTATCTAGAGTAGTCAATTCTATTTCTTTCATGTTACTCGAGTTTCCTTTTTAGCCTATTTAAGATCACAGAAGAAGCTACAAATTTGTTGAAAATGAAGACTAAAGTAGGGTTAGTGATAGCATAGTGGGGTCCAGCATAAGTTTTGCTGCTTTAGACATTGTGCATATATGAAACTACCGAATCTCAGCGCACACCTCTGGAGACAACCGGCCATTGTTATATATGACCCTGGAGGCCCGAACACTAAACAGGCTGACCTGACAATTCCTGGTACCACAAGGCCCACGGAGCATGTTATTTTTAGGGCTTTCCACTCAAGCAACTTCCTATTGGGCAGAAAAATTTTGGTGGGGTAACTGGGTATCTTGGCATTGTTTAGAAAGTTCTAACATATCTACCCTTGCCCTATCTCCACTCCCAAATAAAAGCAAAGATAAAAGAGCCTACTTTGGGAAGTTTTTAAGACTATATTTTGACTTGACTCAGTGTAGACATTTGCTTTG
>PVKC010023160.1:0-10470 GCA_004027635.1 Crocidura indochinensis
ATGGATGGATGGATGGATGGATGGATGAATGGATGGACCCAGGAAAAACCTCAGTTCGATCCCTGACATCCCATATGGTCACCCAAGTCAGAACTGATTTCTGTGAGCATTGTCAGGAGTAACCCCGAGCGTCACCGGCTGTGGCCCCCAAACAAAACAAAACGAATTACTTTTTGATGTCCCCCCAAGTTTTTGCTCCTCATATTTTTGTCATTCAACTAATGATATAAATGTATGAAACTAATAAACTGAGCATCAGCTTGATGCCAGGTCAGTTAGATAAATAGGAACAAGAAATCATGAAGGAAACCATTTGTATTCCCTAATAATACACAAAAATATAGTGTTTCAATATATACTATGACTATGTAGTGCCATTAGACTATATAATCTGTTCTACTAACACACTATTCACTGTGCAATTTGGTGCACTCTTCTTAGCATGTTAAAAGGTTCCATTAAAGAGATCGAGAAAGCCCACCCTCTCAAATAAAGACCACAAACCTTCAGAGAATGCAATCAGCAAAGCAAGGTTTATCTGTCCAGAGCTCGGGTTCACCATCTCCTAAACAGCAGGTTTCTCCAAGTGGAACCCCGAGCCTTAGAAACCCAGAGCTTTTATAGTAATCTATATGATAATAAGGTTTCAAACTTAAAACATTTCATTGGTTCACAATTCAAAAACATCCAATAATGCAAGCTGAAGGGGAGGGGGGCAATTCCTTAACTATCCCAAACCCTTTTTTGATGTCAGTCACCCTAGCCCACATCCTGATGGTTTGTAAAGATATTGCCTATACCCTCCAGATGGCTCTTGGGGGGTATAGGCAGGGTGGAGGCCTTGTTATTTTGGTAACACAGTTGCAAGGGCTAACAGGGGATGGGGGTGGGGGATAGAGTCTGGTTCTTAGACTATAGCTCAAAGCAGGTCCATAACAGAAGCGAAGGATAGCATTAATCTCTATCTCACTCTTATTCTAGACCTATTGTTCCACCCCATGCGTTTTGGGTTATTAATTCTCACAATACCCATATTGTTCTCCAATACTTAACTTTAAATCATGATTTTCATCTGATAGTTACTCCTTCAGTGACTACATGTGTTTACATGAAGAATAAACAGTAGTTGGAAACACATGCAGTCATCCCTTTCTAATCCTTAAGGGCCATCTGCTATACCTCACCTGGCCATTTCAGTCCCTCCCTCTTGTGACCTTCTAAGTTATCTTGTGTTGGAATGCTCTTATGGCTATCTTGAGGGTCAGCTAGGGAAGGGGACGTGGCCTGATGTTCTGCCCCTAAGATCCCAGGAATTAACGGCCTCTTCAGGCCTAGTCTTTTTACCTTTTAATTGCAGCCTGTAATGGTAGAGCTTATGTCAACTAAGAGTCAGCTCAAGAATTTCTAAAGGCAAGCAAAAGCAGAAGCCAGAAAGCATATGGTTAACCCTAATAAATTATACCTATTACACCTAACTTATCCCATCTTATTCTTGACCCTTACAAGCAGAATCAGTATCACCTGTAACAAAAGGCAAATGTCAAAGTCAATTTTTAAAAATATTATTAGTCTTTTGGATGTTTATCACTGACCCAGCATTTCAAAAACATTAATTTACTTAATATAATGACCTAGGAGCCTCATGTAATTCACATAGCCCAGTATTGGGTCAGGGTAATGATTCAAGGGCCAAGTGAGAAGACTTGTATGTTCAATGCCCTAAGTTTATTCTCAGGGATGCATGACTTCTAAGCACCTACTGAAGTCACAGCACCACCAGATATAGCCCCTGTTGGTGTGTGTGTGGTGGGGCAGTATCAATACCATCTGGAAATAGATAAAAATACATATTTTAAGACCCTATTCCACCTGAATCAGAACCAGAAACCCTAAATCTAGGTCTCAGAATTTTGCTCTATCAAGATAATCTAGACAACTTGATAAGATTGAAATGTGAGAATCTGTGAACCACAGTTTTGTCTTTTGTTTAAAGACCTGGAATTTCCTGGCATTACCCTCTGTTTTGTCAAAACCCCATTTGATACCCTGCCTTTGTTATGAAAACTTCATTTCTGAATCATCTGACAAAGTATTTTCTCCCTGTGATGCCACAGATGTGAACACTGTCTCCTGTGGCTATGGAGACTCTTTAGCAACTTTATTCCTATTGAACTCAGCTTTCCATCTTTCTTTTTCCCTCTCTGTCTAAAGCATTAGGGTTGCAAAGTCCCGCTGGCAGAAAAATATCTGGCTAAAGGCACACTAGAATGAAATCTATTGTTATATGCAAACAAGTCATGATCCATGGAATTGTCTTAAACACCTCCCAAGTAAGAGTTTCTTGTGTGATGACTGTCCAGTCATTTGGTGTCAGCATAGCCCACAAAAGGTCAATTAAAGGAATGGGAGAAAACAAGCAAGGTATGCCGAGCTCTGTTCCACTTGAAAAATATTTTAGCTCCTATTATACCCCCATTCTAGCGATAGACAGTAAATCTATGAATTAAGACAAGAGCACACCTCACCTCTACAACAGGTTGGAGCTAGGGATTCAGACCTAGGTCTACCAGTTGGCCTCCCCTTAATTTGTGAATTTCACCTGTGAGCCCTTGAAATATTGTGGGAGCCCTTGGAGGGCCAGATGGGTCTGGTTGAGGAACATTGTTCTAGACTATGAACATTGTTCTCACAGCCTAGAGAAATGAAGCAACAGGAGATTTAAAAAAAATTAGGCAGCATTCTCCTATTACCATAAATCTTTTCCTGGCCATCAGCCTAGCAGGAAGGTACTAGTCACAAACACAACTTCAAAACCTCATTCAAAGCCTTCTGAGGTCTACTAAGAGAATCTTTTAAAGCCAGCATTCAAGAAATAAAAGTGGTATTGTAATGCTAATGGAGATGCAGTACTTGAAAGTTGTTGAGCAGAGTTCTTTTTTAAAAAATGTATAAATAGGGATTCTTCCTTTATTTGCATTAGAAAAAGATGGTCTTTGGGGGAACATTATCGGGTATTGCTCCCCTGTAATTCAAAAAAAGAAAACAAAATGAAAAGAACAGTTAATGTACAAAATGTTTTAATTATGCATAAATAAAGGGAAGTAAGAATGGAAGGCAATAGCCCTTTGTTTCAGCCTACCCATCAAGGTTGCTGTGAAAATCCATCTCATTATATTCCCGGGTCCTAATTTCAAGAATAGCAGACACCGTGGGAGTCCAATGACTGTTAACTCTGCTATTGTTAACATCATGAATGGTGTGCGGCTGCTTCCTACCCAGAATCCACATTTTGAAACAAAGGCAGGGAACAAGGTGGTTCTGCTATTATCCAAATTGGCCTCTGGCAGGACTTTGGGAAGTGGCGGAGACCAGCTGCTCTTTCTCAGGTATCCCTGGGGAGCTCGAGTGTGCGATGAACCTAACTGGCCACTGGGTGTGACCACGCTCCACACAAAAGCAAACAGAGGCTGGCAGCTCTCCTGGGCAGAGCTGCTGTGGTGCGTGAGCCTGCACACACATGCAGCTATGTGCATACACCAAGGCAGGCTTCCCCCCACAGGGGGATAAACTGAAAAACACCAGTTCCTGCTTCCTTTGCACTGCCAAAAAGTAGCTCGATGTCAGCTTGATTTATTTTCATTTTGCTCTTAAGACTAGAACTCCTCTCTGTCTTTTTCCCTGTCTCTCTTTCTGTCTTCCATCTGACTCTCCTCTCTGTCTCAGTCTCTGTCTCTGTCTCTCTCTGTCTCTCCCCCCACTCTCCCCACTCTTCTTTGAAGTTCTGGATTCCTAAAAGCACAAATCAAAAAGAACCAGCAGCTATCTGACTTGTTGGAAATAAAAAGAAGGGGGGAAAAAAGCAGGAAGAGAGAGGAAGAAGGAGAAATTCCACAACTAGGCTTAACCATCCTGCAGCAAAATCTTCCCAATCCTGAGTCTTCAGTCTCCACAGCTCATGGGACCTATGACAGGGTGGCAGAAACATTTTTTTTTTGGGGGGGGGCACACCCGGTGACGCTCAGGGGTTACTCCTGGCTATTTGCTCAGAAGTCGCTCCTGGCAGGCACGGGGGACCATATGGGGAACCGGGGGATCGAACCATGGTCCATCCTAGGTTAGCGCAGACAAGGCAGGCACCTTATCTCCAGTGCCACCGCCCGGCCCCGGCAGAAACATTTTTAATTTTCTTTGACTACCATCAGTGAAGTAAATTATATTCACACACATTGGGTTTCTCTCATAATACTATTGACAACATTGTTTTTTCCTTTTCTTTTCAGGTGTGAGACTCTTAAATATTAGAACAAGTATTGAGAAAGAAAACCTTTCTCATTCTCAATTCAATCCTTTTCCTCTAAGAGAGAGAGCGTGCGCGCGCGCGCACGCACACACACACACACACACACACACACACACACACACACACACACACACACACTTCTATATCGACCTGCAGAGTCATTTGGGTAATTTTCTCTGAACCTACACAAAGGGATATTCATTCTATTTATACAATTATCCAATCCCTCACCCCCACCCCCAAAAACGGTTCCTGGGGCTTTATACTGGCTATATTAAAAAGTCCAACATTACCTTTAATAGCATGTTCTCTTTTTTCTAGCATCTGACTTCAAAGAAATTTTTCTTGTATGTGTGTGCAACGCTCCAGAAATATTTGTTACTTGCTAACCCTATTTCTGAAAATCAGTTGGAAGATGTTTTTCCTGGTCTGCCAATTTGCAGACATCAGTTAATGTCTGGCATTCCTCCATCTCTGTTCCTTTGCTGAGAATATTTTTACTTCAAAAAATGTTTTTGCAGAAAGTCAAAAAAATGAACGAAAAGTCATAGGCTTGAAGCTCAGATTTAAAATCTTCAATGGATCCTAGACTCATTCTTCTTTTATACCAAGCACAACAATTGCTATTTATATTATCCAGTATAATTTTTCATTGCTGCCGAAGAAATGTGGATACCATTAACAAAACAAAACAAAAAAATCTCATGGTCCTAGAGATTATTATTTACATAATTCCTAACTTATTCTCAGGAAAAAATATGTCATCATTGATTATGACCACAAGCAGTATTTTCCGCTTTTTTATTGAGTAGAAAAGTTTGTATATTCCTGATGTACAAAATCCAGAATCATTTGTGCTGCATTCCAGTATGGTTCTAATGCCTATTGCATACTGGATAAAGGAGAGAAGAGAGGCATGGGTGGAGTGAATAAAATAATTAATGCACAAGTTGAATAAAACTCAGGTTTGCAGAAGACATTCCAACAGGTGTAAAGTCCAAAACTTCTAAAATAGTAAAAGTGGGCTTTCTAAGACATGCCCCTTTGCCATGGAAACTATTTTCAGCAAAGGTCAATCTAATGTTTGTAGACTTCAATACAGACTTTTTATACAGACCTTTCCCTTTTTTCAATACAGACCTTAGCTATTTAGAAGAATCAAGACTGGGGATGATCCAGATTTAAGTTTGATTCCAGAATAGTCTTTTCATCAAGAAACATGTGAAAATATATAGGAAAAACATCTCATCATAAAGCATAGAACTTTTCTCACAAGACCCCTTGAAGGCTCCCATTTTATTCCAGAATTTAGGATTTAGCCGGAGAGATAGCACAGTGGTAAGGCATTTGCCTTAGACACAGAAGGATCGTGGTTCTAATTCTGGCAACCCATATAGTCCCCTGAGCCTGCCAGGAGCTATTTTTGAGCATTGGGCCAGGAGTGACCCCTGAGGGCTGCCGGGTCTGACCCCCCCCCCCACCCCCAGTAAAAAGAAAACTCAGAATTTAAGATTTAGTGGAATTTTGGTGAGTTCAATTTTGGTGGACTCTAAAATATGTAAAAATGTAAGTTCTTTCCACATAGGTAATTAAAGTGCTCTTTTTTCGTAGATTAATCTGTCTGCTGTCAAATTGCCTGTTTGACCAGGCCAAAAATAAAAAAACTAGAAGAGCAGAAAGAAATTTAAATTTGTCCCTACAACATAAGGATATTATTTGTATGGAAAGAATCCCCCTTCATACCTCAGTGAGGAGGAGATCAGCAGAGGCCCTTGAGAACGCATCTTCTTACATAGGGCTGATGCTCTGCCACAAATGGTCTTCCTGGACCTTCCATTTTAGTTTAGGTCCAAACTATAGCATAAGTACTATCTGGTTTTCCTTTTATTCTGAAGCTTTCCAAATACTTGGTTTTTTTTTTTGTTTTTGTTTTTTGTTTTTATCATTTTGAATACTTGACTCTACTCTAATTTCAACTCACTCTGACTTTCTTTCTAGACCGTTCGGAATGACCTCTCAGTTAAAAAACTACTTCATGTTATTTCAAAGTAAAATCTCTTATGATGCTTTAAAGTAAAATCCCTTATGGTGTTTTAAATCAAAGTAAGGGTCCAGAGCCAGCAGTAGGGCATTGGCTGACCCAGGACGACCTGGGTTCTATCCCTGGACTCCATATGGTCCCCTAGGCCAGGAGCAATTTCTGAGCGCATAACCAGAAGTAATACCCGAGCATCACTGAGTGTGGTCCAAAACCACAAATAAATAAATAAATAAATATATTGAAACAAATCCATGCTGTATTTTTATATATAAGTATATATGCTATTTATTTGTATATTGTCATTTTTTATTTTATTTATATATAATAATTATTCATGTAAGTGTATATGTATATATTGTGAATTTTTTTCAATTAAAAAATGTCTTCTGTGATAATATCCATCATCTCAATTTGAACAGATCTACTCTTTCTTGAAGAACCTTAGGACAGGAATAGATAGAATTGAATAACCATGGAGATGACCATAAATGCCCATAACATCACATAGTAGGTCCTGGATCAATAATATCAGCCCTGAACTCTTTCTAGAACTAAATACATGTGCCTCAACAACTGGGATGAGTTGTCTGAATTCTAACATGGGATTCTCCCTCAAACTTCAAGCATTTCTTCCTAAACAGCTCCCTAATGTTTTCATTGTGATAACTGACACATCATTTTAAAATTTTTTGGTGAGCATTTCTAATTTCTTTTGCTTTTCCTCTCTCCACAAAAATCCTACTTTTCCACAGGTACTTATGACAGCATTTTTAGTTACCTGGCAACCCAAGTTCAAATACATTGCACAAACCACGGGTAGTCCTTTCATCTCTTCTGAACTTTATGTAACACCTAAGAGATATCTGTGTATTTCTCCCCATGCTGGTTTCCCATTATAATACTGTGGGCCACTTAACTATCAATTCACGTTTGATTCATTCCTCTAGTCTATTTATATAGTGCTAGGATTTAGATGATTCATAAAAAAATGCTTACTATTAATTCACAAACTTCTTTTTTAATATCAATACTTTGTTTTTGACATCTTTATAAAGTTTACACAGAGCATTATATCTTGCTTGGATTCTTATATTTGCTTAACTCTTCTCCCTGTTTCTAAATCTGTTATTATTATCTAAGCCATTATACACTACATTAATTTTGCTATGTTATTTTATCTTGTCCAAAATCTTTTTTTTATTTTAGAGATTTTTTTCTTCTAGTCACATTTTTTTCATTTTTTTATTTAAACAACTTGATTACATACATGATTGTGTTTGGGTTTCAGACATGTAAAGAACACCGCCCATCACCAGTGGTTTTGGGTCTGATATCAAGGTCTTTCATACATTTGGATTTTACCTTCAAACATGATGCTAGCTGGTGGTCTAAGGTCAATTTTTTGCAAGTGGCTAGCCAGTTGTGCCAGCATCACTTGTTGAAGAGGCTTTCTTTGCTCCATTTAGGATTTCTTGCTCCTTTGTCAAAAATTAGGTGATTGTATGTCTGGGGAACATTTTCTGAGTATTCAAGCCTATTCCACTGATCTGAGAGCCTGTCTTTATTCCAATACCATACAGTTTAAAGTTTGGGAAAGTAATTCCTCCCATATTCTTTTTCCCAATGATTGCTTTAGCTATTCTAGGGTGTTTACTGTTCCAAATGAATTTCAGAAGTGCCTGATCCACTTCTTTGAAGAATGTCATGGGTATCTTTAGAGGGATCACATTAAATCTATACAATGCTTTGGGGAGTATTGCCATTTTAATGATGTTGATCCTGCCAATCCATTAGCAGGGTATGTGCTGCTATTTCTGTGTGTCCTCTCTTATTTATTGGAGCAGAGTTTATAGTTTTCTTTGTATAAGTCCTTCACATTTTTAGTCAAGTTGATTCCAAGATATTTGAGTTTGTGTGGCACTATTGTGAATGGAGTTGTTTTCTTAATGTCCATTTCTTCCTTATTACTATTGGTGTATAGAAAGGCCATTGATTTTTGTGTGTTAATTTTGTAGCCTGCCACCTTGCTATATGAGTCTATTGTTTTAGAAGCTTTTTGGTAAAGTCTTTAGGGTTTTCTAAGTAGAGTATCATGTCATCTGCAAACAGTGAGAGCTTGACATCTTCCTTTGCTATCTGGATTCCCTTGATATCTTTTTCTTGCCTAATTGCTATAGCGAGTGCTTCCAGTGCTATGTTGAATAGGAGTGGGGAGAGAGGACAGCCTTGTATTGTGCCAGAATTTAGAGGAAAGGGTTTCAGTTTTTCTCCATTGAGGACAATATTTGCCTCTGGCTTGTGGTAGATGGCCTTAGCTATATTGAGAAAGATTCCTTCCATTCTCATCTTGCTGAGAGTTTTCATCAAGAATGGGTGTTGGGGAAAAAAAAGAATGGGTGTTGGACCTTATCGAATGCTTTCTCTGCGTCTATTGATATAATCATGTGATTTTTATTTTTCTTGTTGTTGATGTTGTGTATTATGTTGATAGAATTACGGATGTTAAAACAGCCTTGCATTTCTGGGATGAAACCTACTTGATCACAGTGGATAATCTTCTTCATGAGGCATTGAATCCTATTTGCCAGGATTTTGTTGAGGATCTTTGTATCTGTATTCATCAGTGATATTGGTCTTTAATTTTCTTTTTTGGTAGCATCTCTGTCTGGTTTACGTATCAAGGTGATGTTGGCTTCATAAGGCTATTTGGAAGTGTTCCTGTTTTTCAATTTCATAAAAGAGTCTTGCCAGGATTGGTAGTAGTTCCTCTTGAAAGGTTTGAAAGAATTCATTACTAATTCATTATATCCCCTTTGTTCAACCGTGGAAGATTATAAGAGTTCAAGAATTTATCCATTTCTTCCAGGTTCTCATTTTTAGTGGCATAAAGTTTCTCAAAGTAGTTTTTGATTACCCTTTGAATCTCTACCATATCGTTAGTGATCTCTCCTTTTTCATTCCTAATACTAGTTATCAAGTTTCTTTCTCTCTTTCTTTGCTAGTTTTGCCAGTGGTCAATCTTGTTTATTTCTTCAAAGAGTCAACTTCTGCTTTCGTTGATCTTTTGGATTGTTTTTTGGGTTTCCACTTTATTGATTTCTGCTCTCAGCTTTGTTATTTCCTTCTGCCTCCCTATTTTTGGGTCCTTTAGTTGAGCACTTTCTAGTTCTATGAGCTGCGTTATTAAGCTATTCAGGTATGCCCCTTCTTCTTTCCTGATGTGTGCTTGCAAAGCTATAAATTTTCCTCTCAATACAGCTTTTGCTGTGTTCCATAGGTTCTGATAGTTTGTGTCTCCATTGTCATTTGTTTTCAGGAAGGTTTTCACTTCCTCTTTGACTTTATCTCGTACCCACTGGTTATTCAGTACTAGGCTGTTTAACTTCCAGGTATTAAAGTTATTCTTCTGTGTCCCTTTGTAGTTCACATATAATTTCAAGGTCTTGTAGTCATCAAAGGTAACCTGCAAAATTTGTATCCTCTTGATATTATGGAGGTATGTTTTATGTGCTAGCATGTAGTCTATCCTGGAGAATGTCCCATGTACATTAGAGAAGAATGTGTATCCAGGCTTCTGGGGGTGGAGTGTCCTGTATATATCTACTAGGTCTCTTTCTTCCATTTCTCTTTCCAGGTCTAATATATTCTTGTTGGGTTTCAGTCTGGTTGACCTGTCAAGTGTTGACAATGCCGTGTTGAGGTCTCCCACAATTATTGTGTTGTTATTGATATTATTTTTCAGATTTGTCAACAATTGTATTAAATATTTTGCTGACCCCTCATTTGGTGCATATATGTTTAAGAGAGTGATTATTTCCTATTGTACATATCCCTTGATTAATGCAAAATGCCCATCTTTGTCCCTTATAACTTTCCTAAGTATAAAGTTTGCATCATCTGATATTAGTATGGCCACTCCAGCTTTTTTATGGGTGTTGTTTGCTTGGATGATTTTCCTCCAGTCTTTAATTTTGAGTCTATGTTTGTTTTGACTAGTCAGGTGTGTTTCTTGTAGGCAGCAGAAGGTTGGATTGAGTTTTTTGATCCATTTAGCCACTCTGTGTTTCTTAACTGGTGTATTTAGTTCATTGAGTTTGAGAGAAAGAATTGTCCTGGGAGTTAGTGCCAT
>PVKC010023161.1:0-17395 GCA_004027635.1 Crocidura indochinensis
GGTGGGGAGGAAGGACACTTGGGATATTGGTCATGGGAATGTTGCACTGGTGAAGGATGTGTGTGTGTGTGTGTGTGTGTGTGTGTGTGTGTGTAAAATAATAAAAAGAAGAGAAAAGATAAGGCCTCCCAATTCTTACCACAGGCTGTGTTCTTTACACTGTATAGAAAGAGGAGGTACAGTAAATGCACCCCATATACACCTCAACACAGGCCCTTTGCCTGATCTATGTTGTGAATTGGGGGACAAAAATGTTTTGAAGTCCTGTAAATGTGTAATCAACTTTATTTATTAAGAAATGTAGCCATAAAATCTCAACTTTGATCAATGACTGTGAGAGCTAAAGTAATGGATTGTTATGAAGGAGTGGAGATTGGGTGGTAAATTGTGAAAATTGGAATTTACTGAAAATATAGTTCTGTCTCCTGACATTTTCAATATTCAAATCCAGTTTAAATGTTAAATAAAACTTTTTAAGAACATAGAACTTCTAACATTTAATAAAGCTTTTTTGCTTGCAAAAAGATAATGATGTTTTATTAAATTGCAACAAATTTTAAGACAAAATGAGAAACAGTGCTGATTCAGTCATAGGTACCTAAAAATCCTATTATAAATATTGAAAAAAATTATAGGAGATGACTTAAAAGAGGGAGTGTAACCTTTGCAAAGGGGAGTCACAAGTTTGATCCCTGGAGGGCAGTTCATAGTTCTGCATACTCAAAGTAACCCAAGAGCACAAGGTGGGCAGTAGTCCAAGAGTCACTCCAGCCCCCAAAAGTCCAAGACTCCAGTTGTAGTTTTTCAACCAACACAAATATAAATTAGAAATGTAGCCTGATGGTTTGTTAATAAGCTCAAAGACCAGAGGCATAGTTTTTACATCCACATTTTTAGAATCTAAATGCTGAATGTTTTCCATCTGTATATGTGCACATCTACTCAGATTTTATATAAATTAAAATAAAAGATTTTTATTATGTGTTCATTTGTCTTTTTTTCATCAATAAAAATAAAATCAAAGTTTCATCCTATTGCCTGCTGATACTATAATATCAAACCAACAAAAACACAATTACCTAAACCTGAGACTAACATATACAGATGAGTGGTGTCAAATATACATATTCCACTAATAATCCAATTCTTCCTTTAAGGTTCAGGCAAGGAAGCAAAGAGCAACTCTTTTAAGGGCACAATTTAACTAACCATTCAATCATTAAAATTCTCTTACTGAGTAGAAACATTTTAGTTGTTTTAAATTTCCTACTATAGGTTATAACACTATTCCTTATACAAGAATTAAAATGAAATAGTGTTTGCTATACAAAGAAATCATGATTGAGAGAATGCATAATAAAACTAGAATATAATGTGATATACATTGGACATGTTTGTTTTGTGGAATTTAGAAGACCAAGCCTATCATCAAGGATTATACAGTCACTCTTCCATTGACTTTATCTTGTATTTGGGGCAGAGGTTTGTATACTAAGCAAAGTGCTTGGAAGGTTAATGCTGTAGAGATTCAGAGATAATGATGGATTGCCAAGCTAGAGGAGAGTTCTCTGCACCTCAGCTCTAGTAAGCAGACATAATCAATACCTTAATGGGGATGTTTGGAATCAACCTACTAAGGCACAAATTGGCACATTACAAAACATTTTTTCTGGTCTATGCATTCTATTCATTACCTTTACTCATTTGAATTACAAATTTCATTTTTCTGATCAAGAGGAAGACAAGTCTCTCATTTACAAGCTCAGAGTTTTGCCAGGCAATGTTTTATAGGAAACAATAAAGTTAATGCAGCAGAGAAACACCATGTCACCTCTCTTGGTAAACGATTAGAGAGAATGCTCTATGTTCTACAATCTGATTGCATGGTTCGGGATCCTCCACATAACAAGGAAAACTTATAAACTAAGATCAAGGGCTAATGTGCCATGTTACAAAATAAAGCTACAATAATTATACAACTATTGTTCTTTACAAAGCATTTTAAAGCTTTCCCAAATATTAGGAGATTTGATGAGAATAGAAAAACATTTATATGTTTGTTTTCATTAGTATATTATATAAACATTTATAATTATATAACATGCAATATTACATAATTATGTTTATAAATATATTATAAAAATATAATTAAATTAATATAATTTATATGTAATATATAATTATATTAATATAATATACAACATAATACAATATATATTAGTATATATTTATTAGTATATTATATAAACCCTCGTTGAACTTTAGAATTCAAGGAAAGAACAGTTCCTAAGTAGACTAGTTTATGTACTATCTATGAGAAATAGGACAGTGAGAACCAATCTACCTAGCACTGGAGTTAACTAGCTATTTTATTTTAATAAAATAAAATCTAGCCTTCTAGAAGTTTATGTTAGAAAAATCGTCTAGAACCTGGGGATGGGTGGGAATGGGCAGTACTCAGGAGCTATAACTGAATTTTTGATCAGGAAACCACATCAGGAAAGTTAGATAGAACTAAGGTTGGCCAAAAGCAAGGCAAAGGCCCAAATCCTTGTACTATCTCTCCTGACCCCCAAAGTATATACACTTTATAATGGTATAAATATAATTTAGAATGTTCTTAAAGTTTTCAGTATTTATATCTAACATTCATAATGGTGTTGGACTAATTTATTTTCCATCTAAAGTATGTAGAAAATGCAGTACTGATACAATTTTACATTCAGTGATAGCAATGTAAACTTGAAATATAACTTAACGTTTAAATAGTTACAATTTTAGCAATCAAAAGGAATTCAATCAATAAAAAATGAAGGATACAATGTCTAAGAGGCCAACAGACTTAAAAATATATTTGTAACATTGCATAAGCAATGGAATTTCTACCTGAATGTCAAATGAATTCATTACACATATATTAATAATAAAGGCCAGATGCTAAATCATATTAATAATTGCATAAGACATCAATTTTAATGACTATAAAGTGTATACCATTTCTATAAATATATGTATACATAACATTTTTCTATATAAAGCAGCTGGTATGGATCTTTATGCTGTGAAAGACAAAAATTGCTGAGAATCATGATATATTTAATGAACACAAGACTTCAGAGACAAAATAACTAAAATGAAAGCATGATCATCTATGGAAGGAATTCTGTGCCAAAATAATTTAATGGATATAGGCAGAACAATTGTAGAAATGTGGATATAGACCTTTTATTGAATAATGGTGCTGGGACAATGTTAAATTTCCTGAGAGTGACATTTTATTGAGACTATGTGGAAGAATGTTCTTGTCCCTAGGACATTCATGCTGGAGTACTTATGATGAAGTCACACCATCTGCAAGGAGATTTCTTTCTAATATTATGTTATGTAGAGATTCTGGGAAAATATTAACATATATTGCAACCAGATGAAGGGTAATGATTGTTGTACACACTATTCCTTGAACTGTTTTGTATGTTGGAGTTTTTCAAAACATGTGGGGAATAAAGAGTGCTCATGAAGTCAGAGGGAGAGAATACAGAGGTAAACACTTAACTAGCATGTGGCTGCAGTTAGCAAACTGGTTTGAATCTGTGACACTGCATATATTATCCAAACTGTCAGAAGTGGGCATTGAGCAGAATCAGGTCAGGCTGTAAAACCCAAACAAAATAAAACAAAACATCAATAATTCAAGAAATCAGGACAGAAGTTCCTAAGTCTATTTCTTTATTCATGTGGTTACAGGGCTGAGTTCAATTTGTAAATAATAATCAGGTTAAATACATATGATTTTTAAGATGCATTTAGTAACTATTGAAAATTTTAAGTTCATATGTAAACCAGGCAGAAATGGAAACCTGACTATGTATTAACAGATGCAATGCATTAAAAAAAATTCTAAATTCTCAACTTCTTTTCCCTTCTTCCTCTTATACTTCTTGTAACCTCCCTCCCTCAGCAATCCCTCCCTCTCCTCTCCACCCACACTCCCTCCTCCCTCCCTCCCTCCCTCCCTTCCTTCCTTCCTTCCTTCCTTCCTTCCTTCCTTCCTTCCTTCCTTCCTTCCTTCCTTCCTTCCTTCCTTCCTTCCTTCCTTCTTTACTTATTCCATCTTCATTCCCCTTCCTTCCTTTCTTCCTTCCGTCCTTCTTTCCATCTTCCTTCCTTCCGTCCTTTCCATCTTCCTTCCTTCCTTCATCTTCCTTTGATTCCACATTATTCCTTCCTTCCATCTTCCTTTGTTCCCCATCATTCCTTCCTTCTTTCCATCCTTTCTATCTTCCTTCCTTCCGTCTTTCCATCTTCCTTCCTTCCTTCCTACTTCCCTTCCTTCCTTCCTTCTTTCCTCCCTCCCTCCCTCCTGTCCTTCCGTCCTTTTTTCCATCTTCCTTCCATCTTCCTTTGTTCCCCTTCCTTCCTTCCTATTTTATTTATGAATCTATAAATATAAAACTTTATATTTAGTAATAAATTTTAATTAATTAATTATTAATTATAACTTGACTTATAAATTTATAAATATAAACATATAAAATATTCCTTCCTTCATTCCTCAATGCACAATATATATCACTGATCTATATTACTTAAACTAAATACTTTAATATAAAATTGACAGAAATGTAGCGTCAACAATGAGCAAAGACCTGATAATATTGTTAAAAGGTATTTACATAATGATAAAATAAATAATTCTAGTGAAATAATAAAGTGTTGTCTTGTAATTATATATCTTGTAAAAGTCTTTTTTGTAAATATCACATCTTTTTGTCGCAGCATTTGTTTTAAGAAAATTATGCATTCACATGCTGTTGCAAAAAAAGATAACATGTTCTTTTTACCCAATATTACAATTATCAAGTTTTAGAAATACATAATGCAATAACACAAACAAAATATGAATATTCATACCATTATATACACATATTAATACATGTTACCTAACTGTGTATATAAGCATGAATATAACACGAATCTATTTATATGCAATTCAGGTTAGGAAAAAATACCTAATTGATGCAAGTATATCATGGATTATGAAAACTTGTGTGCCTATTTGTAATATACATAAATATTCATCTTCAAGACAATGATGAAAAGAAAAACATGTATGGTTATAACAGGACTACGTTAATAGCAAAGATATTTTTAAGAAGACAGAGAGAAAACCAGATTCAATTTTATACTCAGCACTCAATATTACTCTATATGATCACTCTATATGACCACAGGAGAGCATTGCTTGGTTAACTCTGAATGTAGATTCAGGACCAACACCTAAATACTGTCAATTTTGACCCCATAACAAAAATAAAAAAGAATAACTTAAAGCTATATTTTAAAATAATATTATTATACAGTACTCAACATATGCTTGAGTTCTTATTATGTGCTTACTTTTTAAAATTTAAAAATTTAAAGATACAGACAGTATTGCATTTCATTATTGATATTATAATGCTAATTTATTATATTATGATATATAATATATGTTAAGTAATTATATATGATATAATATTAAATTATAATGCTAAGTTTTATTAAAAATGACAAGAATAGCCTATAAATGTGCCAATAACCAATCATAATCAATGTGATCAAATAGTCTGAAAATCCAAAACCTGAAAAATAAATGACTTATAATGTATGGCTTTGGATTACTGGGACTCTAGAAATTAACAATTTAATTATTAGGTAGCCTACTGTAGAAATCAGTTACTTTCTACCTATAGAATGAGTCCCATTGATAGAAATGTTTGGACAATCTAGGCAACATAAAACAATGCAACTTATGCAATATAACAAAAAAGTTTATTTTTCCTATAATTTATATCAATGTCTAGAATAGTTGGTGTATTATTCAAAGTTGCTGGTAATGCTGATTTGAGGAAATATAAAAATGTTGCACAGACTGTGAACATTTAATATCACTAGAGAAATAATAATAGAATGTCAGAGAAAACCATCACAGAAAAAAAGTGCTTTTACTGATCTATTTTACTTGGTTAGGGTCAAACTACCACGTTCTAAGCCAAAAATAATGAGCATAGTATGACTTCAAGACCTGATAAACAATATGCTTTTTCTTTGTTATCCTTACATGTACCCATTCTACCAACAATCCACTTACCTGGTCCTTACCTCACCCATGAACCTATTCTTCATTGTCTCCTCCTACGCTTTGTTTTTAGAACCACCCCCGACTAAGACTTTTCTCAGATAGATTTTGAGTTTCTAATCTGAACCTGTTCCCAGCTATTGCAATTATCTACAATTCACAAAGAAATACATTATTGGCTTACTACTAACCTTGCTATTCTTTTAGTACACCGTAGTTTAAACAAAGTCCAAAGAAACAAAATTTGTGGTACCAATGTTATTAAAATATTCAAAGGAATAGGACCACTACATCCTGAACTGAAGGATTTTTGAGTACCTTTTACATTTAGTAACAATTCATGCTGTATGTCTCCTTTTTCAGCATTAAACTTTGGAAAAGCCTATTAGAAGGGCAGAAATGTTTGTAAAGGGTGAGTTATTTTTTTTAATGAGTACAAAAGAGAGACTGTTTTTTAACATTCTATGCCATATCACTTTTAATCAGGGAGAGAGTGACACATGGGCAGGTGTATACTGTTTCCATTAACAACATCTCAGGAATTCATTAAGACACTAAACTTGGCATCTATAAAGTGGTACATCTTGGATCTTGTCCATGGAAACACTGCTGTTTATCTGCTTGAAAGTCATTTCAATTAAATGCAGGAGACAATGGTACCTTCTTTTCCCACTACAATACTTTTATTCTCACTCATTGTATGGGGGACATCAAATAATGTAAGGTCAATATTTACTAAACCAGCTATTATTTTAATATCCATCTTCAAATCCAAATTACATACTCAAAGGATCCAACATTTTAAAACCTGAACTATAAAAATTGAAGAGCAAAGAAATATATTTTGCTGCTATTACTGGTATGGACATAATATTTATTCAAAAACTGGTTTATTTTTTCTTGTTTAGCTATCACGTTTCACATTGCATGATTTTCTACCATATGTCGTGGTTTTGTAATAATGTAAAGTTATGAGTAAGGAAACTCTGAAAATATTCCAGGTTAAAATTTTGAGTTAAGCAACCAAGCTACAAGTAAAATTAAGATTTAAAGAACACCTAAATTTTCATTGGAAAGAATTTATCTAATATATATGCATATATATTAGATTGAATCTGTAATATAAATTTTCTGTTACCTTGTTATTTTCTTTTCTTTTGGGGGGGGGGATTTGGGCCACACCCAGCAGGGCAGTGCTCAGGGGTTACTCCTGACTGTCTGCTCAGAAATAGCTTCTGGCAGGTACAGGGGACCATATGGGACACCGGAATTCAAACCAACCACCTTTGGTCCTGGATCGACTGCTTGCAAGGCAAACACCACTGTGCTTTCTTTCCGGGCCTACCTTGTTATTTTCAAATCATAACTTTGTACATAATTTAGATGAAGCTACTAATTTGACAATTTTTCAGAATACTCTTGTCCAAAAAATATACTGCATGTTTTAGCAAAGGAACATGACAACACAGAATGGGACAAGAAAGAAGATAAAGACACAGAAAAGAAAATTTAATGATTGCTGCTTTCAATAAAAGAATAAACAAGAAGAAAATATATTTGCAGAAAATACATGAGAGTGAATGAAAAATAAGTTACTCATTTTAAAGTGACTCTGTTATTTCTAAGTTTGAATTCTCAGGAATATAAAATTAAAAATCCTTGGTTTATATTTCATAAAATCAAAACATTGTTATGTAATAACTATAAAAATATACCTTGACTGTATTTGTTGCATCCAACATCATGAAAAGTGATATACAGCTCTACATAGAAAATACTTATGATATTTAAAACTATAAAAAATACTTATAATATTTAAATTTATATTGTATCAAATGACAATATATACATTTTTAACCAGAATAAAGAGATGTAATCTCATTTAAAGAGTAGTCACTGGGCACATATAATGTTATATTAAATAACAACAGCACACTATATTCAAATGCAGCCTCTTTTGAATAGTCCTCTAATGCTCAATATGCAAATTAAGCATCATAAAAATGGTGCTGAGGTTGCATTTCATGTAAGATGGAACCTTGTGATGCAGATGCAAAAATCCAATTTCAAATACATAATTATTATTAGAGTCATAATGTGTTTCTCTCAACACCTAAACAAACAACTAAACCCCCTGGGATTAAGATGCCCTAAGCATTCTTGCTCCATTGGCTCTATCTCCCAGAGAAGTGTGGGCCATGGCGCTTATAGTGAGGGAGGGTTGTAATTAGCAGCTTCTTCCAACCCAATAGAGTCCTTTTACCTCTCTGTAATCAGTTAAGCATTCAGTCATAAAGGATGCTTTAATAACACTTTACATAGTCTAATTCCATAGGAAATTGGGAAGTCATCATAGCAATAAATTATTTTCATGAGAAGGATTCACACCACAGGTCATTCATTCGAAATCAACATAATATTTCAAATTCAAGTATTTCAAATTCAAGTTCTACAGTTTAGTGTAAGACAAGAATATCAGTATTTCTCAAGGTCAATATAAACTGTAACTTCTGTGTAATTACATGTCAGAAATATAGTCATTACATGCTTTGTCTCTACCTTGAAGTAGCAATACAAAAATTGCATTTTTAATAAAATTTCCTGTGCTACATGTTGGAACTTCAGTCTTAACTGTGTGGCAAATACAGTAGATCTCATGAGCAATTTCTATCTAATTATTGAGCTACACAAATATACATGTTTATAAAATAAAATAATTCAGGTAAGAAGTAATTTATCTTAATTTGCTTCATTATATCCCATCTTCAAAACTTTTGACTAGAATAATGAATTTTATTTCATTAATAAAAATCTTAATCCCCTCCATATCAAAATATGATATAAGTTGAATGACATAATTATTTTCTTCTACATAAATATTTCTGTAGTTTGCAACAAATAAAAAGTACTTTCCAAGATAAGTACTATAACAAAAACCTTTGTCACGTTTTTAAATATAAACTTAAAATTTTAAATTGATGTTCCCCTAGATCATAAACTTTGTACTAAGTAAATTACTTTTCTCTTTATGTGGTAGGAAAGGTTTGGGCCTCAATAGGTAGTGCTCAGTAGATAATTTGGGCCCTGTGGTTAGGAGTGGTCTTGGTAGTGTTCTAAGGATGACGTGCAATGCTAAGAATTTTAATGTGGTTAGGATGAAAGTAAGCAAACAAGCATCTTGCATCCCTTACTACACATGACTGCTCTTTCAAATTTAAGAGGGGTGGGGCCTTGAGCCAAACCAAACCATGCTCAGGCTCTGTGTTCAGTCCAGGTGGTGCTCTTGAGACCATCTGTTAAATCAGGAATTAAACTATGGACATGTATGCAAGGCAAACACCATAACCTCTACAATCTCTCAATTCCTAAAAGACTTTCCTAACCACTGCTTATCATTACTAGGAAAATAAATGCATTTTATATTAAAAGTAATGAAAAGTATGCCTGACATAGTTGCCCTTCTCAATTGCTATTAGTATAATCGATGAGAATGTCTTTAAGAACTATGCTTAAAGTGAACAGACACAGACAACAATAAGTTCTACTAAATGTGCATTTCCTCTTTCTTCTCCACCATCTCCTCTTACTCACTTCTCTTATTATTCCTTATATTTAACTCCCAAAGCAACAAAGACTTGCAGGAATAGAAACTTGACAATGTTTACAAATTCTACCCCACAGTTGAAGACACATAAAATGAAAGAATACAGATGTTGAGATAGTACAGGGGTTAAATACTTTGCTTTGCATGTAACTGGTCACTCTAGAACAATTCTAGCATATGTTTCCCTGAGCACTGTAGGAAAGAGCAATGAGTAAGCCCTGAGAATAGCCAAGTAAGAACACATCTCCACCTCCAATACATAACACCACCACCAGTAAGGAAGATAGAATTAAATATAAGAATTTAAAACTTGGTGCCCCATATGGTCCCCCGCGCCTGCCAGGAGCAATTTCTGAGCATGGAGCCAGGAGTAAGCCCTGAGCACTGCCGGGTGTGACCCAAAAAACAAACAAACAAAAATTTTGCCCTAGTAAATATCACTTAACCTATACATTTTAATGATTTCCATGTATTTTTAAAAGATACTAAATTTTATATTCTTATTATATTATTCAAATGCGATCATATGTCTGATATTATATGTTATTTTCAAGCCCGTTCCTGTGCTGTTATGATGTACAGGGGCTACATTTTGAATAGCAATGCACAGACAATCACAAAATCTATTATGGCATGAAATAATGGCAGTTCACTGAGATCACACTCATCATGTGAGTTGGTGCCGGGGATCCAACTCATTGATTCTGCAAGGGATCTATTGTTGAAATGTAGATTGGGTAAATTTCTAAATATATATATATATATATGTATATACACATCTATATACATATATACACATACCTATGTGTATATACCTGTATATATACACAAATATATATGTATTTATATATAAAGTCATATAGAACATTTTATATGTAAGTTTATTTCATAACAATGGTTACAAAATTGTTCATGATTATTTTTGTTTTCATTTTATTTTTCTCCAATTTAGACAGACATAAGTTTTGTTTATTGTCCAGACAACATTAAAATATATCACCTGCTCTAATTCACCTGCTAGACTGCAAAGATGACTTAAAGGGCGAATGTTCAGGCTTTGCCCAGGCGAGTATGCATGCTCTGCTTACAGAAGGCCTGTAATCATCTTCAGCAATGCACACCCCCACTCCCACCCTCTCCAGTACCAACAGTAGCCACTTTAAGCACCAATCTGGGAGTAGTCTCCGAGCCCTGCTGGATATGGCCCCCAAATTAAAACCCCAAACAAAACCACACGCTATTCTAATGAAGGGGAAAGTATTAAATATAAGTTCATTTAACCAGACATCACCAGAGCAAATACCCATTGTGGAAGAACTCTGCAAGTTGCGCTGCCAAGTCTGCATTAGGAAAACCAGGGAAGAACTGCTAAAACACCCCCTAGTGCAATGACTGGGAAATTCATTACTAAAATGTAGTAATCATCTTGCAAAAGTACCCGCAGATTGCACACATTACCTCCTGCAGATTGAAGTGGGAATAACTAAAAGAAAAAGGGTAATGATGGTCGAGGGAAATTGAATTTTCATGGCACTTATCTTCTGTGTCATTCCATTTGCATGAGAACAATGTTAGCCTCAGACATTACAAGGACTCTAATGAGAACAGGAGCTTCTCCTTATGGGCAGTAGTCAAGGATGGGTGTTGATGAAACCAATCTATCAATGAGATTTTAAAAGGTGCATGAATCCTGGCCTCGCTCACAGCCCATGTGGGTGGGCCCTCCATCTAAGGAGAAAAGAAATTAAGAATGATGACTTGAGAGAATTGAAGGTACACTGGCCTCTCTGTCAGCTGGCCCTTAATGATAACGTACTACTGCTTTCCTTAAAGAGCTTCATGTCTTATTCAGGGTAAATGGTGAAAATGTGGCATTTTAGAACCCATGATGTGTTTTTCTATTGATGCTGTCAGTGTGACCAGCTACCAAAGGAAAAGTTGTTTGTCAGTTCCCATTCTCCTCAGTGATTCATCAAACTGTGGCAGTTCATGCATGCAGTATCAAAAGAGGAATAAATAACGTCACAGCTCCACACTGAACACACGCGTATTTTATTAAGCTGCCACCAACCCTGCGGCAATTTCAGCATGTCAGGAGACAAACTCTTCTGGGGGAGTCTCTTAGCACATACTTTTAGTTATAGGCTAATACATGCTGCAAGTATTTATTATCTAAGATGTGAAAACATTCCTTGAGTTGCAGAAGCTAGGGATGCTTTTTATCCCTTGGTCCCATTCTTTATGACCTGAGTAAACTAGCAATGATATTTATTATTAATGTATTCAATTTGTAAACCACTTTTGCTCCCAAGAATTCAACTGTCTCCTGGAGTATCCCCAATTACATAGATTAACTTACCTCATATGGAGAGCTGTCTGTTTTTCACACACTGAACTACGTTAGTGCCTGAATGGTAGCTCTCTAAATCATAGCTACTTAAGGACAATAGTCTTCAAACATTCCTAGAAGGGAGTCTTTCCCATGTCAGCTACTTTGACCAATATTCATTGAGAAAGAGTCTACTAATATTTTATGCTTCTCAAGGAGTTATCTCCAGTGTTATACAGTTTTGATATGCAGTTTACTAAATACTAAAAAAAGACAATTCATCCATCATTCATATTGTCAATTTAATCTCCTTCAATATTTTCCCCTCTTTGTTTTTAACCCCCCGGGCAAGTCTGCAAAAAAATATAACACTTATAAGACTTAAGAATTTTTCAATGTGTAAATTTAGGTAATAAGCCATTGCATGAGATACATTTCATTTGAGGGATTTTAATTATTATTCATATATGTTTCATTTACCTTTTTACCTCAAACAACCAAATTAATACATTTTAGAATAAAGTCAAAGCCAATCAAGACCACAATTTTGTATTTCCTCTGTATATCATCATTGCCGGGATCCCAAAACTCCAATTGAAATTTTACCAAATAAACTTTCACTGAGATTTAATTTCAAAGTAGCTATGTTTATTCCCCAGAATCAAATAAAGGTAATCTCTAATCAAGAAACAAACATTGTCCCTAAAGCTAATTAAGAATTGGAGAACGCAGAGGCATTTCCTCACAAGAAATAGCTCTTTTCAATCTTCAATACAATGAAGCAATTCAAGATCAGCATGCCAGAAAACAAGGAATGCATAGACTCTTTCCCTATAACTAATTGCTAACAAGTCCCCAGTCCATGGACTCCAACAGCCTTCAGGGGTACCTGACCCATTTTAATAAGAGCACAGCAGATGTGTGAAGAACTGCTCTACTCCCACACAGAAGGCAAGAGCATTTTTTCCTCCAAGTACAAACTTGTTTTTAAGTTTCTTTCCTTGGCAAGTCAACCCAAGCCTTGAAGAATTATTAAGCTTCTATAATGAATTAAAATAAAACTTTTAGCACTAGTTATTGAAGATAAATATAGCTTGCAGCAAAAACATTCAATTAATTGCTAGACATTTGAACTTTTGTGATTATATGCTAGCCGAAATATAATTAGGGATAACTATTGCTAAGTCTATTTTCTCTCAGTGATTGAATTGGAATAAACTTGGATTTGTTTGCTGATTCTGCATTAGTGGTTCAAAATTAGTGAATCAAAAAACGATAAGAAAGAGGCTAGCTGTTTGTAGCATCTCTGGATCACAAGTGGTAAAGTGACTTTTTTTGGGGGGGGGTATTTAATGAGTATAAAAATCATCCGAAGGGTTTACTAAAACAAATGTTATTGGGCTTCATCCAAAAGTTTCCGATTAAGTGAATGTGGAGTAAGGCATGAGATTTAAATTTCTAATAAGTTCACAAATGTTGGTAATGCTGTTAGTGAGTGTTTTCCCTCGCATGGGGAGATATTCCTTATTAAGGAAGAATATAAACATTTTAGATTGATACACCTAATTCCAAAGGCTTTTACTCACAATTTAACTTAATCCTTCTAGGTTCTAATGAATCAAGAAGTGGGAATACTCAGCATCTGTACACATATGTGAAGATTAAATAAAGCCCTGTAAAATAAAGTGCCTTCTGGATTATAGAAGCTTAATGTTGGGAGTTGATCACATAAACATTACTGAACTTTAAAAGATAAATAAACTGCCATATTTTCCCATGTCAATCACAATAGATAAGAATATGTTCTAAAATTCTTATGAGCAGATATATATAATTAATTTTAACTAATCATTTTCCAATCTCATAGGTAAATTAGAATATTGACAACTTAACCAAGAAGGGGGTATTAAAAATATGTGAGGTTCAACTAAATTGATAATATCAATGGATATCAATTAATTGATAACAATTTATTTACTTATAGTTTTGGTCTGGGGCCACACCCAGTGGCGTTCAGAATCAACTACTGACACTGCACTCAGGGGTCACATACACTTGTTGATGTCTGAGGGACATTTTATGTGTATTAGGCATTGAACAAGGGTTAGTCACAGACAATGCAAACATCTTAATTAACCCACATAATATCAATTCACTTGTGAAAAACATGAATACATTTTGTTGTATAAAGGAAAGACTTTAAACTATCTACCATATTCAAAGTAATATTGATATGGTTTCATATCTGACACATCTTCTAACTTATACCAACATAATCCTAACTCTTTCCACATAGGATCCCTATAGCTGTTTTTGTTAATTGAAAAAAACTTAATTGTTAATGTTATTTCTATTAATTTAGAAAAATAATACAAATTAATAAAGTTATAGAATTTTAGAACTTTTGACATTTAAAATTTTACTTTTTGTATACAGAAAACTTACTACAACCACAATCAAATTTCAGAGACATTTCATCACAAAAAGACATTTTTGCTATTCATAAATTTTTACATTTTCTCATTACCAAAATGGTATGGCGATTTCTTTAAAAAATGAAAATAAAATCCCCACATATATCAGAAGTATGATTTCTAAATATTTATCTGAAGAACACAACAACATCAAATTGCAAGAATAGTTATATGTCTATTTTGAGAGTAGGATTATTTACAAGAGCCAAAACAAAGATAATACGTTATGCTTCAAGGAATGGCTAAAGATGATGTCATAAAGATATTCAATGAAAAACCATTCTACCATTTTTAAATGAAATTGTGTTGTATGACATTAAATGGATAATACTTTAGTAAGATGTCATTTTTTTTCAAACAATTTAGAGCACACAATTTAAAACAATGCTAATGGAGAAAATTTTAAATAAAATCTGTGGGAAAATATTTTTTTCAAAGAAAAAGTTTTTCAGGGGCCCGGGAGATAGCATGGAGATAAGGCATTTGCCTTTCATGCAAAAGGTCATTGGTTCGAATCCCGGTGCCCCATATGGTCCCCCGTGCCTGCCAGGAGCAATTTCTGAGCATGGAGCCAGGAGTAACCCCTGAGCACTGCCGGGTGTGACCCAAAAACAAAAAAAAAAAAAAAAAAAAAAGTTTTTCAAAAAAATATTTGAAATTGTTGCATGTTATTTAGAAAAGGGAAGAGAAATCAGTAAGTAAACAAAAATACCCAGAACCAGAGAAAATTCTAAATTTTGTTGATGCTGTTTTGCTTGAATAACACCTTGTAGTGCTCAAGGAGTACTCCTCGCTCAGCACTCAAGTATTATTACTAGAGGTGATTTAAGTCCAAATAGAATGCCTGGGATTGAATTTGGGTCAGCTGCCTGCAAGGTAAGCACAATGCTGTGTACTATTACCTGGCCCTTGAAATTATTTTCAATAAGTACAGAAGAAATATTCATCACCATTAGCAATCAGAGTACTCATTAAAAAAATGAAATACCAATGAATTCACTAGTGTAATAAGAATCAATTGATAAAAATTAAATAGCCAAAAAAATTAAATAGACAAAAATGTTGGGAAAATGGCGGGTTGAAAAAATGTAGCCTCTTTGTAAAATGGTCTGTCATTTTCCTTGAAAGTGAAACACAGCAGAAGTATATGACTCTGCCACACTTTTCCTATATTTACCCAACAAAATTAAAAATATGTCTAAGCAAAATATTCATATTTTCAGAAAAGTATATTCATAGTGAAAGTTAAATCAATTCAAATTTATATCAATAGATAAATGGATTATGAAAAGGTAGCATACCCATGCAATATGTATTATTTGGACATCAAAAGTATAATTATTATGGACTATAAGATAGATTAATCTGGGGCCCGGGAGATAGCATGGAGGTAAGGCGTTTGCCTTTCATGCAAAAGGTCATCGGTTCGAATCCCGGTGCCCCACATGGTCCCCGTGCCTGCCAGGAGCAATTTCTGAGCATGGAGCCAGGAGTAACCCCTGAGCACTGCCGGGTGTGACCCAAAAACAAAAAAAACAAACAAAAAAAATTAAAAAAAAAAAGATAGATTAATCTTACAATAGCTATGCTAGATAAATCCAGAACATATATTGAAAATACATATCGGAACATAAAAGTATAAATTAGTGGTTACCAATTGGCTGAAATGAAGAAAGCAAAGAAATGTTTTCTCATGGTCATGTTAGTTTTATAATTAAAATAATTAAAATCATGTTATTGAAATGGTTACAAGACAGTTAATGCAATTTTTAAAAATGCTAAATTAAATAAATTTTAGTTGATGAAAATTATAAGTGAGTTCTATTCAATATAGTTTTATAAAATTATGTTTGATAGAAAGTTAACTTTGAAAAGCCAAAACTAATCTTAAAAATCCTTTAAAATTATTTTTTTGCTTGTTTTTGGCTCACACCCATTGACGCTCAGGGGTTACTTCTAGCTATGCCTCAGAAATCACTCCTGGCTTGGAGGGGGGACCCTATGAGACACTGGAGGATAAAACCGCTGTCCTAGGCTAGTGCTTATAAGGTCTTACCTCTAAGCTCCACTGCTTAGGCCCTAAAATTAATTTTTGAACTTACATATTTATAAAATCAACTGAGGGGCTTGTAAAATGAATATTTTAATCAAGTAGGTCTAGAAAATGATTTCATACACTTCTAATAGGTTTAAGGGTACAAAATCTATTTGTTCAAGAAACTCAATGGGTATGTCTTCTAGACCTGATTTGTTTAATATAGGCTACTATGTAGTTATTGGACAATGTCATGTGCTCTCTGGCCCCTAGAAAGTTTAATTTTTTTTTTGTTTGTTTTTGAGTCACACCCAGTGACGCTCAGGGGTTACTCCTGGCTATGCGCTCAGAAGTCGCCCCTGGCCTGAGAGACCATATGGGGCACGGGGGATCGAAGCGCGGTCCGTCCAAAGCTAGCGCGGTAAGGCAGGAACCTTACCTTCAGCGCCACAACCCGGCCCCAGAAAGTTTAATATTTTAATTGTCATGCTGTAATTAAGCAGACAAGAGTTATAACACAAATATAATCTGCTAAATTAATATAATAGAAAATTATGTGAATATATGCCAACAATTGTAATAAAAAGATATTTAAAGTACTATCAAAAGCAGAAAAGTAAAAAATAAGTTGTCAAATATTATATAAATAAGGTTGTGCTGTTGTTGTTTCAAGATCATTAAGAACACTGGCAGAGATAATGGATTAGATAAAAAAAGAAGTCAAATTAGAAAAACTCCATGAAAATAGGGATAGATTCATGACAAAAGAATTTTCATTATATACATCGTTTAATTTCTTCATTCTTACTCAAATGTGTCATTTAAAAATGAAAAT
>PVKC010023162.1:0-17384 GCA_004027635.1 Crocidura indochinensis
TTCCTTTCCTTTCCTTTCCTTTCCTTTCCTTTCCTTTCCTTTCCTTTCCTTTCCTTTCCTTTCCTTTCCTTTCCTTTCCTTTCCTTTCCTTTCCTTTCCTTTCCTTTCCTTTCCTTTCCTTCCCCTTATCTCTTTTTGCTTTTTTTTCCCTTCCCTTCCCTTCTTTTCTTTTATTTCAGAGTTTCCTTGAAAGTGCTTAGAGTTCCCTGGATTCACTCAGCTCTGTGGCTCTGGCCTGATGTTCTGGTCTTTATAGTTTTACTTGCTCCATCTGACAAATCAGATGACTTGTCTAAATAAAATGCCAAGTTTTCTCTCTGCTGTTTAACTCTTTTACACTTAAATATGTATCATCATGTTCTTGGAGTAAGTTGCATAGGGCCCCTTTAGTACTCTCATAGCCCATTATTCCCAGAAAGATACTTCAGCCTCTGAAGCTGCCTTCTCCATAAAGAATTCTCAGATAATTATTAAAGGCTTGAATAATTGTTACTATCCTACATTGATTCAAAATGGCAGAACAAGCATCTGCTTGCTCCAAGGGCCAATTTAACCTAGATCCAGATTTAATCAAAATAAAGACAATTATAGCGTGAAGATAAAGAAACTCTTGTTAGGATCAATTGTCTTCTCAATCTACAGCCATTTAGCGTTATTTTATAAACATAATTTTCCCACTTGAATTTCCTGATTTCTTGTGCACTATAGTACTGTGTGTTCTCAAGACCAATTCTTGGAACAGTCTAGATAGGTTCTTTTGCTTCTTATTTTGTTGCTACTTGTTGAAGGCCAAAGGGGTTGGACGTGTCAGACACTGTATCATTTGAATGACACATTACATATTAATAAAAAAGGATGTGTGGGAACAAGAGGATATGTTTCATCCTGTTTCAGCATTTAATTTCACATCATAGCCAAGGATCTGTTTTCATTGAGAAAAACCAGAATCCGCCAAAGTCAACATGAAGCAAATGAATTGCATTGTGTTGATGGAGCTAAGATATACACAGACACATTGTTCCTTTCTATTATTGTTGAAGCAGTCTTTCTTTTAAAGAACATTGAAATTTTTGTTGACATTTAGAAAACTTGAAAAGGGTTTGATATGTGTATTCATATATTGTATTCTGAAATTTCTTGCATAATATTTTCTCTACATAATAAAAATGCTCAACCTACAGTTTTCACAATCAGGAGTCTACCTTATCGTGAGGGACAGTTATTATAAGTTGGTAGTTTTTTTTATTGAGATGAAATTCTAGAACTTTGTTGCAAGCTAGAGAAAACTTGCCTATCTTTGGCACTATAAATATCAACGTAGAGGCATTATAAGGGTCATATGGGAATGTGGTTCCTGATCATTGAGAGAAACAATATGGAGTTTCTGAAGCTCATTATCGTATTGAGAGTAGTAGATTATCTTGTTTCCTAGCAAGAAACTATACACTTTGCTTAATCTAGTTTTGACATATGAGGAAGCTATATGTGGCATGCTATTTAAGTAGTGAGTATTTACTTTCTAAATTATTAATACCTAATTTATTAAAAAAAGATGTATTGTTCTTGAGAGAATTCCTCTGCACTTGTTTCATAGTTTTCAAAGTATTTTCAGCAACATTTCAGAGTTTTACTCAACTGTCCTAGTTGTATTGTTTTAAAATAGTTTTTAAGACTATATTAGAATAGGCTTGGGAATTTAGAGCCACCCTGGAAAAATTCTTCAAATTGTTATTGCAGTCATACATTCTTCTAGATATGCACCTACATCTGTAGCCCTGGCCTAAATAGTTTTGATTTTTTAAAAACATTTTTATTTTCTTGGAGGGGGGCCACACCCGGCAGCTCTCAGGGGTTACTCTTGGCTCTGAATTCAGAAATTGCTCCTGACAGGCTCGGGGGACCATATGGGATGCCGGGGATTAATTCTAGGACTGTCCAGGGTCAGCAGCATGCAAGGCAAATGCCCTACCACTGTGCTATCACTCTGGCCCCCAAAACATTTTTTACATTTAAAAGAAAGATATTTACTATTCCTGCCGGTATTAAAAAGAATAAGCTGCATTTTGTGAAAGTAACTTCAAAGGGGGAACTTATCAAAATGTAATAGCAACAACTTTGATATAACACCATCACTTTTGAAATGGTGCAGTCAATTGAATGTCCTCTTACAGGTTGGTTGGAAATATAAATTTTTATAGTGATATATCCTGGAGGGAGGTGCTAGATGCCTTACTTAAACTAGCTTCACTTCCTTGAACTTAAATATAGTTGCTTTGTTAGTAACCTGTAATAGTTCATGAAATCTTGTACTTGGCTTTTAGAAAAAAATATATATGATCTTATTCATGATTCGTGATATACTTGCACAGTTGCTCCATAGACAATAATTTTCATCTGAACTACATATATAAGTAGTAAAAATGTGTTGCTAGGAAATATTTTACAAAACAGAAAATACATAAAATAAATATTTTGAAAGCCAGCATATCATTATGTTAAAAATCTTAATTTTTATCAGATTAAATAATCTATTAGATGTTAGAACCTATTAGAACCTATTTTCTCAGATTAAAGAATCTATAAGATGTACCCCTGTTTACAAATTTTGATATTTACAGATTACTTATTTAACACAAATGTACAGAAAAACTTCTATAATATCAGAGGTTGTAGTGATGCTGGGAATAATGTGAAAATGGGGTAGCATCTTTGTCATATAAAGCTAATATTCTAGTCTAAAGTGCTCTAGGAACTACTACTGTCCTTAGCAGTTTCTACTGGGACTCAGTTTTCTATATAAATGCTCTCATTCCAGATTTCTTTCTGCTTAGCACTGAAAGTGTGATAAATTTGTTTTTCAGTTCAGTTTCTCAAGTCCACTCAGTCAGATTATAATTTAATTTTATGATTTTTTCTGAATTCTCCTTTGTCATTTTAACTGATCTTCCAATCCCATGATTTCAAAATTATAGATTGAATGTCACTATTCCATGTGAGTACTACATGTATAAGCTTTTGGTAAATTTAGAGCTTATTAACTCTAAGAAGGTGTTTTAACTTAACCAGAAGGTTAAGTTAAATATATTGGAGACTCACTGCTACGTAGCTTAAAAGAAAACAGCTAATTTGAAGGTCTTTGCTCCTGCTTCTAAGAAATTAGAGGAACTTTTGCCCGAGATTAGCTAGTTAATTTTTCAACTGTATCTCTCACTCAGACTTTGTAGAAACAATTTTTAAATCCCTCAAAACTATAGTTTATGTCCATGATGGTTTAGAGCTTACATTTTCTGACTGGCACAGAACGTGTCACCCCATTAAAGAGAGACTCTCAATATTGTTTATGGAAGCAGAGAACAAAATGAAGTCATAAATAGAGAAGACACTCTATTTGGTCATTGTCTTTGAGATGAAATAATTCCTAATAATTAAAAAAAGGGTTAGTGAATTCTTTTTCTTATAAATTTTTCTAACAAGGTGATGTGTTATTACTTTTCACATTAACTTGAATCAATAAGTCACATTTTCTTAAATAGATCCGTCTGTGTGGAAAACTGCAACTTTGGAAATGATAGAAAATGTTTGAAACTATTCCATTAATTTCCTCAATTATTTTTTGTTATTTCACCTTCTAAAAAAAAAATCTCAACCCAGAGCTAGTCTGCAACTGATACAAAATTTAAGAAAAATGATCAGATGTCATGAGCATTTTTTTCAGTTAAATTAAAAAATATTTTCTTCAAGTTCTACTTTTACACTTTGCATTGTAAGATATTTTGAGGAGAGATAAACGGTGATAGAATACAACCACGTTAGAAATGTCTTTTTAAGAGTTAATGAGGTCACATTGTTTGTTATATTTTTTGAAGTCTTGGAATAGTTGTGGATTTTTGTTCTGACGACAAAGTACAGCTGTTTCTAGTCAACTCTTTTAAATAAAGTTCTTTCTTAGCACATCATTGCAAAATCAGCAAACTTCTGGGCCCAGACTCAATCTTTTCCTATGCTCATGCCAGACACCATTATTTGTGGGAGTCACAGGTTAATCTCCAAAAATAGATTTTTTTTCCAGTTGGAATCACATTTGAGTAAATAAGGCCCCATCTGGCTCTCTGCATCTGAGACATGTTTTGAATTCATATATAAATTCTTTGCTTCCTTACAATTATACTACATTAATGATCTCTGTATATCAATTATGTCTTGCTGCTACTGAAAAATCTTGGGACTCAAGTATATCATTCTTGTACTTAATTTCCTTGAGGGCCCTACATTTGAACGAATTTACTTATAAGACTGTAATTATTAGTAGCAACAAATTTTCCCCTGCTTCATATTTTTTAATTAAAATATAAAATGCATATAGGAATATATATATAAAGAACACCCTTATAAATAATACCTTAATAAATAAATAAACATACTAGAATATTAAAAGTCCCCTCTTGGGTCCCTTCAAGCCACTAATTCTCCTATCCTTGTAACTCTTACCCTAAATACCAATTACATAGATTATTATTATTGTTATTATTGTTTTGTGATTCTTTGAAATTGTCAGATTCTTTTTTTTTTATGTCTTCTTTTTTCATTTATCACTGTCTGTGAGAATTTCTACAATCCATTTTTCTATGTGGTATTCTATATTACTGATGGGCATTTGGGTAGTTTTCTGGTTGGTATAATTATGGGATAGTGCTCCTATGATATTATTATTGTACATTTCCCTTGGTTATCCATTTGCATATCTTGTTTCTACATATACATAAGATTAACATTTTGAGTGAATGTACTCTTTTTTGCTTTGTTTTCGGTCATACTCCATAGTGAGCAGTGATTACTCCTGATTTTGCTCTTGGATGTTACTTTTGGTGGTACTTGTGGGAATCGAATCTGGATCTTCCACATGTAAAGCAAATTCCTTATCCATTGTGCTCTCTCTCTGACCCCTACTATTTTTAATTTTTGATTGTAGCAATGTAATATTGTATTATAGTATTGTAATATATCACATTTGTTGAGTTGTACTTGTTACTATGGTTTAGAGTCGAAGGACAAGACCACACAATTGAAACAAAGCAAAGCTAAGCTTTATTCCAACTACCAACAAGCTACAAACTGATGGATCAGGGCCATATCCCACAAGAGGTCACCTTACCCAGGGGTCACAAGTCAGGTTATCTAGGGCTAGAAGCAGGAAATCTTGAGCTTTAAGTTGATTGGCTTTTGTTCAGGGCGTTTCTAGGGTGTTCCATCACATCCTTTTATGGCTAGATATCAAGGGTGGTATATTGTGGTTTATAGGGTCTTGGGGAGTTATGTCATTATTATTCGGATAGAAATTTAGCCTTCACATGGAAATCAACCTTGTTAATCTTAAGTTAAAACTTAACTTTGTGTTGACAAAATGGAGTCCCTTCTGCTCCAGGCTTCACAGTGCTTACTGAATTACCCTGGTATACTAGGGATAAATCTCGGTTTTATGGTGTTTAATCTGTTCATTGTGCCTTATTTATTGGTTACAATTCTGTTGAGAAATTTTATATATATATTTCTCAGAGATACTGTGAACCAGTACCAGTATTTATAGTAACAGTATTTAAATTTGTTAGATACATAATCTTGGCTTTGCCAAATGAGTTTAGAATATTGTCTTAATATTTTCGAAAGACATTGAGAAGTATTGATATCATTTCATCTTTAACATTTTGGTAAAATTTACCCTGGAAGCAATTTGTCCTAGACTTTTCTTTGTTGGGAGATTTATATTACTGATTTAATCTCCTCACTTGTTTTTGGTATGTTCAAATTTCTCTTCTCAATTTGTTGGGATATATTTTGTCAAAATAATTTCTTGTGATCCTTTGTATTTCTGTATTGGTTGTAATGACTCCTCATTCTTGTGATTAAGGATTGAGTCTTTTTCTTTTTGGCAGTCTAGCTAAAGGTTTGTTTTGTTTTTCAATAAGATGCATTATTTGTTTCAGTGAGTAATATTCCAAAAGATCAATTGCTTTTTCCAATTTTTGTCTCTTCTTGATGCTATTTATTACTGCCCTGGGCCTGGTTTCTCTCCCTCTTCTAAATTTAGGCTTGTTTTGTTCTTTTCCTTGTTCTTTTAGGTATAACATTATTCTAATATCATGTATAATATATCTTTATATTAATATATAATGATATAATATGTATAATATATTATACATATATGTATTATATTAAACATTATACATTATATTATATTACATGTAATCTACTATTATATTGTGTATATAGTGCATATATAGTATATATTGTATATAAAATATAATATATATAAACTAGGGGCCAGAGAGATAGCACAGTGGTAGGCCGTTTGCCTTGCATGAGGCTGACCCGGGACGGAATCCGGTTCAATCCCTTACGTCCCATATGGTCCCCCAAGCCAGGAACGATTTCTGAGCACATAGCCAAGAGTAGCCCCTGATTGTTACTGAGTGTGGCCCAATCCCCTCATAATTATATAAAGTATAAATATGATATTAATATAATATAAATGTATTGTCAAGTAAACATTTATTTGAATAAATATTATTTAATTAAATACCTAAATTTATTTGTTTAAATATTATTTAAAGAAATATATTGAATATTATTAAGTTTTAAGTATTAAAATTTAATATTGAATTTAAATATGTGCTTAGTTTCATTTGTATAGATATCATTTTCTTTATCTTTAAAGTAATTAATAAAGACTTATTACTAGAATTTTAGTAGCTTTCTTGATTTAGTTTCTTTTTTTTATTTGTTTTCTTTGAGAATTTATTATATATTTTCATACAATTTTATATTTTAGTTCTCTTCTCTCTGTGAGAATCTGATTTTTTTTATGTGTGTGGGTAGCAGAAGTTTATTTACTATTGCTCCTACACAATCAAATCTTGATTTTGCTTTTTATCAATATACAAATATTATAAAAATAGACTATGGAAATGAGCCATTTGAATAAGTGAAGAATTTGAATTCTTCCCCTGAAGAATTCTAGATATGATTTTTTTTTTTTTTTGGGTTTTTGGGTCGCACCCGGCAGTGCTCAGGGGTTACTCCTGGCTCCATGCTCAGAAATTGCTCTTGGCAGACACGGGGGACTATATGGGGCACTGGGATTCGAACCGATGACCTTTTGCATGAAAGGCAAACGCCTTACCTCCATGCTATCTTCCAGGCCCCTAGGTATGATTTTTTTTAATTTTTGAAATAATTACTTTTTCAATTTTAGCTTTCATTTTTACTTCTGAGAATGAAAACATGAGATCACTCTCTTTTTTAGCCTTTATTTAATTTTTTTGTCTTCTTAGAAGTATTTTAGGGCCACTTGTTTATCCATGGTTTTTAGCAATTTTATAGCCCCAAGATCCCTTCCTTTCTCTCGATTTATCTTTTTCTCTATTTATATTCATATATATATTTCATTTTCTTTAATCAGTGTTAATTCTCTTTTGCTCATTCTATGCTATAACTCTTTTCTATTGTTATCCATCTTGTGTGTTTACTTTTTAAGAGATTTTTTCAGTGCTATTTTTCAATCATTTTACTCATTTTTTTTACTCTTTTATTTTTAAATGTGTCATTTCTTATTTAATGCACACATCTTCTCTTATTTCTCTGATTCTAATAAATTTTACCCCCACAAGTCTAATTTATCTTTTTCTTCTCTTGGTTCCTTCTTTTTAATTTGGACCTTTTTGCTTTTGATGTTCTTGATAATTGGTGATCTTTTGTGGTTCTTTCATTTTTATTGTAATGTTTTTGGTTTCTTGGTCTCACCCAAAGGTGCTCAGAGCTTATGCCTGATTTTGTGCTTATTGAATACTCGTGGTAGTACTCGAAGGACCCAGTGTGGTGCTATGGATCAAATATAGGTTGTATGCATGCTTTGTTTGATATTCTTTCTCTCTGACTCTCTGTTATCCATTACCAATATAATTTATTAGATTATACTTAGTGGTTCTGGGGGACTTAATGGTGCTGGGAATCAAACCAGGGTTCCCTGATTACAAGCTGTACTCATTTCTTTGAGCTTTCTCACCAACTCCAACCATTATTATTTTAAAGGTACACTACTGAAATATTCATTGAAAGTTGGGGCTGGAGAAAGGAACATGTAGACTAGCAAATTTCACTGAAGGACAATCAGAAATAAGCTCTGATCATTTTAGGGAGCACTTCTTAATAGAACTGAAGTTAGCTCATATTTAATCTTCCGCAGCATTTGAGTTGCTGTTGATGCTTTCATACTGATTACACAGGGTAGCTTCCCTATAATGTACATTTCTTGGTAAATAGAATCTGAGTTGTATTTCATTCCTCACACTTCAACCAGTATTCTTTGTACTGATAATAACATGAAATATTCTGAGGGTCCCTTTCATTCTGGTTTTTGTCTTCAGAAGATACATTTTGCAGATTTGGAATTTTAGTTACTCCTAGGAGAGAAATTATGGTTGGATCAAACTCTAAAACTCTCATCTCACATTTGAGTTCTAGAATACTAGCAGAGGAAGTTGGGAAGGATGTGTCTAAAAATGTAGATTTCTCTCATTCTTTTGTAATTTTTTTGTCAGGTCACACCTAGCAGTTTTGAGGAATTACTATGTGTTCTGTGCTAAATAGTCACTCCTGGCAGTGTTTGGGCAGACCAGATGTGGTGCAGGGGATCAAAACAGGGTTACTTCCAAAGCATCTGCTTGCAAAGCAATTACATTACCTCCTTTATATATCTCTGACTCCAATAGATTTCTCTTGATCTTTCATTTCTCTAAGGGGAATTATCTATATGCAGATTCCTAAGCACAGTTGATTTAGCATCTTCAGAAAATAAGTTTGTAAAGACTGAAAGAGGAATTTGTTGGAATCACTGGAATCCATGTACTCACCCCACAAGTGCATTCTTTTTTCCTATTAAATATAATTTCTTAACGTTTTGGAATTTTACATCTTTGTGGGCATCCATTTCTTAACTCCTGTGCAAAGTTAGAATTTTTTTTTCTGAGCCTGTACAATTACCCTTCTTCCACCTAATAACTCTTTCAAAATTGAATTTCTGTGTCTCATTTTCTGTTGTATCATTATTGTTCTTGTCTTTTATGTCTATTGTGTTTTTTATATGTATGTTTGTTATAATAAGTGAAAAATATTAATGAAGGAAGAAAAAGTAACACAGACTACTGAGGGCATTATTTATTTAGAAATCATAATTATATGGAATTGAGGCATTATTAAAATATTTTCGGGGCCCGGGAGATAGCATGGAGGTAAGGCATTTGCCTTTCATGCAAAAGGTCATCGGTTCGAATCCCGGTGCCCCATATGGTCCCCCGTGCCTGCCAGGAGCAATTTCTGAGCATAGAGCCAGGAGTAACCCCTGAGCACTGCCGGGTGTGACCCAAAAACAAAACAAAAAAAATATTTTCATATATTCATTGTAACATGGGTCCTAAATTTTGGTAAAATTAAAACTTGACATGTTTTGTGTAAGGTTTAATTGCTGCTTTAGTCTTACTCTTTATAAAGCTTTTTTTGTGTGTGTGGTTTTTCGGACCACACCCATTTGATGCTCAGGGATTACTCCTGGTTAAGCACTCAGAAATTGCTCCTGGCTTATGGGGACCATATGGGATGCCTGGGGATCAAACCGAGGTACATCCTTGGCTGGCACTTGCAAGGTAGACACCTTACCTCTAGCGCCACCTCACTGGCCCCTATAAAATCTTTTTTAGGCAATCAGTAATTCTACTTAAAATAATATGATTTGGATTTTCATTGGTAGTAGTTTAGATGCTATGTTTGCAAGATCATGAAGATCAAGTAGATTTTAAAAAGGTTAAATTTCAGCTTTTCTAGATTCATTGCAGGGATCTAGCAATTCCTCATTCACTTCACTTTATCCCACAAATCATGACAGTCTTCTGTGGGAGTTTGGCCTTTTTTTCCAGTGGAAGTCATATTATAATTTCCTAAGGGGCAGAAGAGACCCAGGCAGTTAATGCATGTTTATATTATTGCGAAGAGGGTGTTATATAATATCTGTGTCTCCTAAAGTAATGATTTAATGTTTCATGTGAATACAAAAATGCAATAGACCTTATAATATTTTTACTATACCTTCTGAACTTCACAGAAGAACTCTAGTCAAATGAATAAAATGTATTATTTACCATCCAGTTAACTTCAATTATTTTTCTTTTTTATTAATATCTTTATTTAAACATCTTGATTAAAAATATGATTGTGATTAGGTTTCAGTCATGTAAAGAACACCCCACTTCACCAGTGCTACATTCCCACCACCAGTGTCCCAAATCTCCCTCCATCCCACCTCACCCCCACCTGTACTCTAGACAGGCTTTCCAGTTCCCTCATTCATTCACATGGCTATAGTACTCAGTGTAGTTATTTCTATAACTGCACTTACCACTCTTTGTGGCGAGCTTCTTGAAGTGAGCTGGAAGTTCCAGCCTTTCTCTCATTGTCTCTGAGGATTGTTGTAAAAGTGACTGTTATTTTTCTTAAAACCCATAGATGAGTTAGACTATTCTGCATCTATCTCTCTCCCTCTGACTTATTTCACTTAGCATGATAGATTCCATGTACATCCATGTACAGGAAAATTTCATGACTTCATCTCTCCTGACAGCTGCATAATATTCCATTGTGACTTCAATTATTTTTCTTTAGAATATTTACTTGTAAGAATGAACAAGCCTGGATATCCACTTTAATAAATAAATTAATTAAAATTTAATAAATTAACAAATAAAAAACCTAGATATTCTGAGCATCCATTGCCTAACAATAGGGTCAATTGGAATACCAAGGGGTATTCATTCATACATATATCTAAGCCCATGTAACATTATTTTGTGAAAATAAATCTATTTTAATAAATACTAAGTAAGACACTTATACCTTATTAATTTAGCTATTTTTATAACTAAATGTGTTCATTTAGTTATTTGGGGGCTTTATAATTAAGAAGAAAATTGTTTAAAAGGAAATAATTACAGATTTTCTTATTTTCTGTATATTATATTTAATAATGTCTAGGATGATAATCAGAATTTTTATGGGATAAGGTACTGAATGAAAGAGTTTTGCTATTAAGTCTTTGGTTTAGGTCTTACACATATACACTCTTTCACATATATTCATGCACATTATAAAGCACCATCATAATTCACCAAATGATACAGAAAAGCTAGATTTCTCCAAACTGCAATTTTTACATGGAATTTTGTTGTTATTTTCTATGAATTTCAGTTAGAGAAGACAAACTCTATAGCAATCTGCTTTTAAGAATAGGCCAGAATTTTTAGCACTTACAACATTAAAAAGTTAGATATGACTAAGGCTAATACTTTGTTGATACATTTGAAAATGATCTAATCTAGTATGATGATGATGGAAATATAGTAAATCCACATGTTTGATATGATTGGCAATTAAGCACTTGAAATTTGATTAGTGTGATTGAGAACCCAAGTTTGATATTTTAGTATAAATTTTATATGTTTATATGTATATTTTTGAGATGATGCATAAATTTTACATAAATTTATACCTAAAATTGTATATGCTACTCTTTCCTACTATAAAAGATGTAGTTTATGTCCACTTTCATCCATGTATGCCGCTCTCATTCCAATGTCTTTCTGTTATAATATAAAGGTTTATGTTTATTTCATTTTGTTGGTTAATATTTTAGTATTCTACATATAGTGCAATCATATTTTGTTACTTTTCCTCTGTGACTTGTTTTACATAGACTAATAACCCTATAGTGGTTGGTTATTTCATGATCTTGCAGATAGCAAGATTTCATGCTTTTTATGGCTTAAGTATGCATGTGTGTATGCACATATGTGCATAGGTGTGTACTGCAGCTTTATCCACTCATCTGTTATTCGGTACTCTGTTGCATTTATGACTATTGTAATTGTGGCTTAATGAACATGGGTTCATTTAGAATTACTGGATAACTTTTGAATTTTTTTCCTATTTTTTTGGATATTCAGGAGTAGAATGTCTGGGTTATATGATAGCTTTAGTTTTAATTTTTGAGGAATTTCCATTCTAGTTTTTATAGTAGTTGTGCCACTTTACTTCACCAATATTATATGGGTTCCCTTTCCTCCTCAACCTCATCAACACAAATTTAAATATAAAGAAACTATATAAAATGGGTATTCTCTTACAATTGTCTGGCATTTGAAGAAGCAAAATAACATTAAATTGAACAGCAAACCTAGTCCATAGAAGAGAAAATTAGCAATAATTTGGTTAAGACTTAAGTCAGGGGGCTGGCGAGGTGGCGCTAGAGGTAAAGTGTCTGCCTTGCAAGCACTAGCCAAGGAAGGACCATGGTTTGATCCCCTGGCATCCCATATGGTTCCCCCCAAGCCAGGGACAATTTCTGAGCGCTTAGCCAGGAGTTCCCCCTGAGTATCAAATGGGTGTGGCCTGAAAACAAACAAACAAACAAACAAATAAAAAGACTTAAGTCAGGATTTCATTCACACATCAAAAATATTTAGGTTATAAGCCTGACCAATAACATAGCAGTTAGGGCATTTGCTTTGTATGTGGCTAACCTGGATTCGATCCCCATATGGTTCTCTCTGTCTGCTAAGAGTGATTTCTGAATACAGAGCCAAGAGTAACCCCTGAGCGCTGCTGGGTGTAGGCCAAACAACAACAACAACAACAGCACAACAAACTCAAAAATATTTAGGATATATAGAAACAAAACAAAGGAATAGATAGTATCAGTGACACTCTTTTAACCTAATATTATTAAATTTCTTAATAAGCCACAGGGAGAAGTGATACATATGGGATCTGGGCTGGGGGATAAAGATAGAACCAGAGGGTGACATAAGGAAAATTTTGGCAAGTTATGAGCACTTTTTTTTTTTGTTTTGTTTTTTGGGCCACACCCAGTGACGCTCAGGGGTTACTCCTGGTTCTTTGCTTAGAAATCGCTCCTGGCTTGGGGGACCATATGGGGCACCAGGGATTGAACCAGGGTTCCTCCTGGGTCAGCTGCATGCAGTGCAAACACCCTTGCACTGCACCACTGCTCCAGTCCCAGTTTTGAGCACTTTGATGGTGGTCAGGTGCATTGGTTTTCTTTATCAATACCAGTATTATAACCATACTACCTAAACTATAAAGATATAAGATAGTGACGATTTTATGCTAGATAGTAAGTTGATTGTTTTTGTTGTTGATATTTGTCTCAAATTAATCAAAATCTTTTTAAAAGTCATAACAAATGTGTGCAGCTAATTAACTGAAGTGAGCTAAGCAGATGGTCCATTATGTTGCTATTATAGATCAAGAGAGAGAGAAGTGTAGGGCCTAGGAAGTCTATAGGAAATTGCCTATATCCAGAAGAAGAGGATAAAAGCCAGGAGACTAAGAAAACTATTTTTATAGATTTGAAAAAATATATATTGTCAACAATTTCCAAAAGTCAGAGTTCATAAAGTTAGAGCAGCAACAAAAAAAAGAGCAAATGATAAAAGATTGCAAAATTAGTCTAGTGAATGGCACGTCCTAGGAGCTGGTCTAGACAATATGATTATTTTAGAGCGCATTCGAGTGCCCATACTTGCAAGTTAAATCCATGTAGCAGAAAATCTAAATTGACTAAGATAGTGCATGCCATGCTCTCTTTTCCCTCCTGTATTGTTCTGTTCAGTGGCAAGGGAGAAAAGGGCGAATTTGCAATTTGAACAGTGATTCTACTCTTTGGCAGGTTATTCTGAAGCCATTCTGACCTTGAGAATCCCAGTTAGATTCTATGTTTTATACAAAGCCCACAAATAACTTTCATTTGCTTCTTTTTAAACTGAGCCAATTGCCCAAACAACTACAAAGAATCACGAGTCCAAGGTTTCACAATCCAAGAAACAAATGGGAGAGAATCATCTTTCATTTTGTTCTTTGTAATTTTCTATATTCAAAGCAAAAGATGAACTATAGCCGAATGTTCCTGTGCTTAGAACTTTATGGAAGGTGATCTCTTGCTCCGTAAATAGAAAATAATTGAAACGGCAATAACAAATATGTCACAATTCAGTCATTTTGCTTTATAGACTTATACGTACATTGGAAAAATGGTAACTTACTTTCAAAAAGGTTGGACATGAACTATTTTTTAGAGTGGTAATAGAAAATAAAATATCCCTTTACATTTGTTTTGGAAGATACATAGGTGAGTAAAGTTATTTTCAAGTGACATACTGGGCCATGAACAAAATAGATCCATTGCTAATAAATAACATCACATAGTCTTTTTAAAAATATTTTTATGATTCAAGTTTAGGAATTGATTCTTTTAAGAAACTTAGAAATTACTCTTCTAGAAAGTTCTTGGATATCGGTACCTAATCTTTGTGATGATTTTGAGAACTATAAAAATAGGAATTTTGAGTATTTTTTTGGTTTGAAGAAATTTTTCTTTTTCCCTGGACAGTTGTTAAAATGTTTAGTTGCTTATGTATAGTAAGTAAGGTCCAAAAAGACTAAGATATAATTTCATGTTTTAATTAGTTTACCCGCCAGCAGGTAAACCTTTGGAGGAAATTCAATGGAGACTTTTCTTATTGTTGAAGCTCATTTTTTCTTGTCCTTCCTGCAGGAAACAGTTGCTTGTATATTAGTAAATACTTGAAGTTTACTTGCTTATCAACCTTTTATTTCTTATCTTACATAAGACAATCTTTGTCTTGCAGTTTGTGGCCAATATTCTTATACTTTTTAGTCATTTAATATCTTTGATAAATCTCTTTGGAATTCATTCCAGATTCTCTAGTGATGTGGTGAGCCTACAACTGAAGCTAAAAACAATGCTCAGAGTTAAGCCTAATGAGTTGATTTTTACTTAAACTTCATATTTGCAACATAATGATCATGTACAACTTTAAAATTAAATTAAAAATGTTCATTTAAAATTAACATTTTTTGGGACCCAGAAACCATGTCAGTGGTGCCCAGTTGAGGGGCAGGATCCAAGGTGAGGACCCAGAGCTGCTGAACCAACACCCCAGAGCAAGAGGACAGTACAGCTTTGGGACCTGGATGCCACATTGGTGGCACCCATGTGAGGGGCAGGATTCAAGACAAAGAGCCAGTGGAGTCCAGCTATTAGAGTCAGCTCCACAAATGCCTGCTGCTCCTAGTCAAGGAACACCAGCAGGGGGACATAGAAAACATCACACTACAGTACAGCAATGGGGGAAACAACACAGGCATCCACCATGTGTAGAAAATAAAGCTCTGGTGGTAGCTTTGCTTATCTGAAAAGTACCAACCACCTATTTAGCCTCTCAGCTAAGGTCAGAGAAGAAATATGGAGAATGTTCATAGAACTCAAAGAAAGCATGGAACAAACTAAATGTGTCACAAATTAGAATCAAGAGGATCTGAGAGTAGAAATAAGAAAACTTCACACTGAAATAATAGGTCCAAAAAACTTGGTAAGCTAAAGGAAAACCTCACTGAAAAGTCTAACCAACAGTAACAGTCGCTGGAGACAGAATCAGTGAGCTCGAACTCGATACAATAGAAGAGGCTTGAAAAGGACTTCAAAACACACAATTGGACAAGGGAAAAGTCTTCAAAGAATGTGAACAGACAAACATAGAGGTCTTTGATAACTCAACAGAAGCAACATAAGAGTCATCTGTGTCATAGAGACACAGGAAGAAAACCCTCATAAAGTATCAACAATCAAGGACAACATTGCAAAGAAAATTGCAGAGCTAAAGAGTATATGCAGCTACCAAATTCTACATGTCCAAAAAATCAGCTAAAAGAGATCCAAAGAAAAGCACCCCAAGACATATCCTAGTCACAATGATGAACCCCATAGATAGGGGTAGAATACTGAAAGCAGAAAGATCAAAAAGGAAAATTACATTCAAAGTAGAATTCTCAAGATTTACCACAGATTTGTTATAAGAAACTATGAAGGCCTGAAGCAATGGTGGGATGTAGTGACAGAACTCAATTAAATCAGTGCATCACCAAGAGTACTTCACTCAGCCAGACTTAACTTCAGCATTATAGACAGGATATACATTTTCATGGATAAACAATAGCTTAGAAACTTTATAGACTCAAAACTAGCCTTAAATAATGAACTGAGGGGGGGAGGAAATAATGAACTGAAGTATATACTTTAAGATAAGACAGACCACAAGCCACACCATACTCCTACTAAAACGAAACACTAGGGCAGGAATAATAACACAGTGGTAGGTCATTTGCCTTGCATACAGATGACCCAAGACAGACCTGGGTTCGATCCCCAGCATCCCATTTCTGAGTGCAGTTTCTGAGTGCAGAGCCAGGAGTAACCTCTGAAGGCCAAAGGTGTGGCCCCAAAACAAAACAAAAACAAAAACAAAAAGATGACACTAAATCCCATGACAATCATCTCTCTCAATATCAATGGAATTAGATTCACAGTTAAAAGATATAGAGTGACAAAATAGATCAAAAAGCTGAATCCAACATTTTGCTTCCTACAAGAAACACATTTTGGAGAACAATAGTTCAAGTAAACAACTCCTTTAAAAAGTCAGAAGTGGCCATACTGAATTTCAGATGACAAAGACTTTAGACTTAAAAAAGTCATCAGGGACAGAGATGGACATTTCTTAATGATTAAGGATATGCACAACAGAAAGAAATCACACTCTTAAACATACACCTAATGAGGGAACAGCAAAATATTTTTTTTGCTGTTAAAATTGTTTTATGGATTTCTAGTTCATTGATTTCCATTCTAAGCTTTATTATTCTCTTGAAATAATCTTGAAGGAAGATATCAATAACAACACAATAATAGTGGGAGACTTCAACACTGCCTTGTCACCACTTGATAGATCAATCAGGCTGAAAACTACCAAAAATATACTAGCACTGAAAGGAGCAATGAAAGAAATTGGCCTAGTAAATATATTTAGGGCTCTCCATTCCCAGAAAACTGGATCCACATTCTTCTCCAATGCACATGAGTCATTCTCCAAAATAGACCACATGCTTGCCCATAAAACATTGAACCAATATGATATTTAATATTTGAAGATACTCATCACTATTGAGGAAATTAAAATGGTAATCAAAAGGGCGATATTGGATGCAGGCTGGGAACAGGGGTGGAGGGAGAACAGCATTGGTGGTGGGAATGCCCCTGATTTAATGTCACTGTGTACCTGAAATACTACTGTGAATGATTTGTAAACCACTTTGGTCAAAATAAAAATTATAAATTAAAAAAAAGTCTTCCCCAAAACAAAATCCAGGGCCCAGATTGATTCTCTGATGAATTCTTTCAAACCTTC